>CAIGRQ010052634.1:0-20205 GCA_903798375.1 Fraxinus sp. D2006-0159
TTTTACATCAACAGACTGCCATACTATATTGTGACAATAAGGCTGCATTACACATAGCAGCAAATCCTATTTTTCATGAACGTACAAGACACATAGAGATGGATTGTCATTTTATAAGAGACAAGATTCAAGACGGTTCTGTGGAGACAAGATTTGTGAGTTCTACAAATCAACTAGCTGATGTCTTGACCAAAGCTTTGGGAAAGGAGTCCTTTATACCTATGGTTCGCAAGTTGGGAGTGCAAGACATTCACTCTCCAACTTGAGGGGGAGTGTTGGAAAGTAGAATATGTCATATGATTTGTATTGATAGCAAATATTAGTTTTCCTTATGTAGTCCTTAATTATGGTGATTACCTTGTATAGAAAGTTNGGTTCGCAAGTTGGGAGTGCAAGACATTCACTCTCCAACTTGAGGGGGAGTGTTGGAAAGTAGAATATGTCATATGATTTGTATTGATAGCAAATATTAGTTTTCCTTATGTAGTCCTTAATTATGGTGATTACCTTGTATAGAAAGTTGGGTTGTTGTGTATATATATTTTCATCTGTAACATTAATAATATCATTCCAGCAGATTTCTTCTTCTTCTATTCATCTTTTACACATATGAATGCATTTTTCATGAAATTGACAAAAAAAAAATTCAAGTTTAAAGTGGTTGTACCTTGAAATTCGAAATTCATTTTCACTTTCGTATCAAACGGTCAAAATAGATTTTGAATTCTTCGGATGTGACTTTATTCATGGAATTTAACCGTTTGATTGCAAGGGTGGAAAGAAAATTAATTTCAGAAAAAGTAATTGCCTAAAAATTATTTTGCAGAGAAATGTTAATTACGTGTGTTTGATTGGTATAATTTTTCACCCGAAAAATTTTAAAATTTTGTGTTCATTTGACTTTATTTTACATGAAAATTGTCCATTAAAGTGATAATTCTTTTCACAATTGGTTATAAAATTTGTTTTTATTGTCAAACAGTTTAAAAAAATCCTAAAAAATCAATTTTTTTCATCAAAGTAAGTATTCGTTTGATTTTGTTTTACATGAAAATTGTTCATTAAAGTGGAAAAAAAATATTTGCAATTAGTTATAAAATTTGTTTCCATTTGAAGGAAAAAAAAACAACCGGAATTCTGTTTCCCACCAAAAAGGTGGGAAAAAGAATTCAACCAAATCATGGAATTGGTGCCCGTGTGGAGGCTTTGTGGAAAATATTTTCTAGAGAAATTTTATGCTATCAAACACTACAAAACATGAATTCCATTTTCAATGGAAAATCCCTCTTATCAAATACACCCTAATTTACACACAAGTTTAGTATTAAAGTACATTTTGAAAAAGTATATTGTTGTTATTGTTGAGAAAAAGATCCACCATATGTATAGCGAAAACAGAAGAAAAAAAATACGAATTTGACATGATTCGACAATTCACTTTAATAGAGAACTAAGAAATAAAAGTAGGATTACCTCAATATTGGGTTTTTACAGATAATATTAAAATGTGGAAATTACACAAAATCATATTTTTAAAGATTTAATTTCAAAAATCAGATTAAAGTTTTCACTTTTCAAAAATCAAATATTTTATTTTTAAATATTAAATATTAATTGTACAATTTTCATCCCAAACACTAATCAATTTCATTCCAATTTCCCTCATCCTGCTCTCTTTATCTTCGTCACTCTCTTTTCTCACTGTCCCTGCCTTCTCTCTTATCTCTATCACTCTCTCCTCACTCTCTTCTCCAGTCTCCTCCCTTTCCGTCGACAGCCTAGCCTCTACGAAACGGAACAGTCTCGTCAAGCGGCGTTGTACACAAACACAAAGTAGCGACACTTATTCGTGGGAATCGCCGCTGCATTTTTTTATTTCCGAGTTTTTTGCAATTTTTGCAGGGGAGTCGTGATTTTGTGGTGGTTGATGGACGCCGTGGAATCGTAATTTTGTGGTGGTTGATGGTTTTTGTTGGTGGCAGCGGTGGTGGATGTGGCTATGGTGGTGGTTTTGTTGGATCGACGGTGGATTTGGTGGGGTTTATTGGTTTTGGTAGTGGCGGTAGTGGTGGATCCGGCGGTTAGTGGTGATTTGTTAATGGTTGTGGTGGCGAGTCGTAGTTGTGGTTTTGAAGTTGAAAGTGGTAGTTTATTGGAGGTTGTGGCGGTGGAGACAATGAAGCGGTGCTACTTTCGGTTGGTGCCATAGTGTATTGTGGATTGGTGGTGTAGATGGTGGCAGTGTTGGTGGTGATTGGCGACGACGATGATGGTAAGGTTGTGAATTTTTTTCGGGTTGTGAGATGGGAGGGGGTTGGTGGTGGAAGTTATATGGGTTTAGTGGTGGTGGTGGTGGTAGAGGTGCAGTGGTTGTAAGTGGGTAGCGGTGGTCGTGGTGATGTCGGTATTTTGAGAAGATGGTTTGTTGTTGGGAGGTGGTAGTGGTTCCAGCGAAGGGGGTTCGATTGTCATGTTGTTGGTGACGATGACTAGATGATGCTCACATGTTTTGGTGGTGGTCACATATTATTTGAACGTTTGTGACCATTGAATTCATTAATTTATGGTCGATAAACAATATGTGATCAATGAAAAATATAAATTGTGATAAAAAAAATAATGTGTGACCTAAAAAATTGTTAATTTGTGATTGATAATTTGACAATTTACGACTATCTACTAAATTGTGAGTTATAATATTTGTGATTTGTGATCGATGAACAAATTATGACTTATAAGATTTTTAAATTGTGACTGTAAAATGCTTTGTGATCGATGACAAATTGTGACACATAAAATTTTTGAACCGTAAAATAATTTGTGACGTTTCAATTTTTTATTTGTGACCGATGAAGAAATTGTGACTTATGAAATTTATGAATTGTGACCGTAAAATAATTTGTCACCTATAAAATTTCTGATTTGTGATCGTAAAATAATTTGTGATTTATAAGATTTATAATTTGTGACCGATGAACAAATTGTGACATATAATTTTTTTGAATTGTGATCGTAAAATAATTTATGACGTTTCAATCTTTTATTTGTGGTCGATGAACAAATTGTGACATATAAAAGTTTTGAATCGCAATCGTAAAATAATTTGTGATATATAAAATTTGTGATTTTTGATCAATTATATAGAATTTGTGACCAAATTATATAGAATTGTGACATAAATCTATTTAATTAATAAAATATATATTTAATTAATTATTTTATAAATAAAATTTTAAAAAAATTGAAAATTGAAATTTTAAACTTTATTTCTTAAATTTGAAATGTGTGAAACTTAACCTCTTAAAGTATGTTTGATAACAATTAAAATTGAAAATATGATCGTTATTTGGTCTCACTCGTTTAATAAAAGTCAACAATAACGGCTAATTTTTCAATTTTAATCTCTACCAAACAAGCTCTTAGTTATGAAATTTTCCCTAATAAAAATGTACTCGACTCGGTCAAAAATGGGTTTTGACCGAATTAATGAGCAATTTACCCCCCCGGTTGACCGATTTGATTGAAATTTAAAATTCTCTTACAAATTTTTTGGGCCCAAGAGATTTGAACCTTAGATCTCTAAGGAAAATAATAGATTTTTCACCACGTGCAATAACTTATATCTATTTAATGAATCATTTATAGGTTTTATAAAAATATTTTTTTAAAAAAAATTGGTCAAACCTTTTATTTTATTTTGTAGACATAAATAATTAATGAAAAATTTATTAAAATCTTAATTTTGCCCCAAAAAATATTTAGGGTGTGTTTGAGCCACGTTATTTTGGAAGAATGCATTCTGGAATAATGGATTGATGAAGAACGAGTGGTTGAAAAGAATTAAAAGTTATTGATGTAATGTAAAATATTATTTTATTGAAGAATGTGTGATTGAAAATGAGTAAAAAAATGAAAATGAAAATTTTAATGTGTACTTAACAGGGCTTATACTTTATATGGTTTTATGGGTTTTTTTACAATGACCTGCTGATTGAATAACTAAGTCACGAGTTGAACCACTAACCCATTTGCCCGCAATATTGTTCAGATTTGTGTTCGGGTCGAGTCTAACATCATTAGATTAAGAAATAACTAGATTGAGTTAATTAATTTGACATCATTTATAATATCTGTACCAAAGTCGAAATTATGATAATTAGACTCAAAATTTATAGACCATTTTCAATATTTGGACTAGTGAAGCAAAAGAAGTTGATGTAGTAATGTATATATTTATCAAAACATCAGGAACTTACGAGGAAAACTTACGTTTATTCTTGTCTCTAAAGTTGCTTAGCACATTTTTGGTACACCTTAAAGTTTTCATTTTCATTCTTCTATTTATTTTCAACCACACATTCTTCAATAAAATAATATATTTCATCACATCAATAACTTTTCCTTCTTTTTCAATTACACATTCTCCATCAATTTACTATTTCAGATTATATATAATGTGTGCTCAAACACACCCTTAATTGTTTTTACTTTTATTGAATGAAATCGTCAGTCATTGACCACGACTTTAGTTAAAGACCAGCAGCCGGAAAAACTATTTTCTTCGAAAGTGACCCTGATAATCATAAGGCTTAAACATCGAACTTTTTATCATCAACGGATTGCGCCACGTCAGCCTTCACCATCGTGTTACGCTACGGTAGATCTAAAGCAGCTTCGCTTATGTAAAAACTGTTCGATATTTAATAAATTCCCACCAGCACCGCTCCCGAACCTCAGCCCAAAGCTGCGGTCGTATGTAATCCCTCATTTGATTCTCCTTCCAAACCTCAGGCTCAGATCCCTATCTGTCCACTTTGCCAGCTAATTTCTCAGCCTTCGCATCTCATTCCCTTCTCTCAAGTATTGAAGTGCTTCTTCACTGGTTGAAGTTTTTTCTCTCTCTCTCTGGGAAAGTTTTTCGATTCGCTTTCCGAACAAATTATAATATAATTGAACAAATCCTCGATAGCAATCTCTGTATACGCACACATAAATAGTTATATATAGTTTTATGCATGTAAGTGGTGTTTTAAAATCTTTAAATTAAGATACGTTAATTGAAATCGAAGAACACGAGCACTTTTGTTGAAGTTGAATTTTCGAAGCTCTAAGTTTTAGCCCGGACAAAGAAAGTGAATTAAGGAAAAATTGTACGGAACTGATATCTTTTCATGGTGTTGTATTTATTAGCGAAGATCTTATTTTATTTCTGTGAATTTTTCTAATTCTCTTGTTTTTGCTTTCAATTTAGTGTCAATTAGGGTTTTTTATGGGAAGATATAGTCAATGCATGATTTGATCTCTCTAACAGGTAAGTCTTTATATGACAATTATATTTTGAATTAGGGTTTGATTTTTTAAAATTGTTCTGATCAATTCGCGTTTTGTTGTGATATGACTTTATTTTCAGTGGAAGCACGCTTGACTGACTGTACGAACTGTTTGGAGTGAGCGTTTAAAGTAGTATATCATGGCACAGAGTAATTGGGAAGCAGATAAGATGTACATATTTTTCTGAATAATTTCTATATTTAGTTTGTCATTTTATTTTACTTTTGAGATTTTTCACTTTTCCTGGGTTGCTGGGAAAAGAAAGTAAGTAGTCCAACATAATTTAATTGGGAAAAGAAACTAAGTAGTCCAACATAATCTTTTGTCATATTTGAGCTATGTTTATATATTTCTTTATTTATTTTTGTAGGCACCACATATTCGTGTTGAATTCATGATGAAAAAATCAAATTGGTTGTTTTAGTTCAGTCGTTTGGTTTGCCAATTCGTTATTCCTTTTTATGTTTTCAACTTTGTGGGTGTCTTAGAAAAAAAAGTAAGGAATCCAACATAATCTTTTGATAATGGTCTAACTTTAGCTGAGCATCATTTATGTGAAACTCACAAGTAGAAAGGATGAAGTTGGTTGATTTTCGTTAGAAACTCAATTCCTTTGCTATCCCGATATTTTCCTGACAGTGGGACAGAGATTTCCAATTTTGATCATATATGCATTAATGTAATGTACAAGGCAATTGCATTGTAGATTGAGATTCATTGATATTTTTTGCCAGGCTTGATGTTTACATTCACGATTATTTGTTGAAAAGAAAATTGCACAATTCTGCAAAAGCTTTCATGACAGAAGGGAAGGTTGCTACAGACCCTGTAGGTAAGAGATTCTTTGAGTTTGCTGGTGGATTAAGCTTGATGTTGAACACTGCGAGAAAATTATATGAGATGCACTAGAGGATGTATTTATCATATGGATTCTATCTGTAGCTATTGATGCACCTGGAGGATTTCTCTTTGAATGGTGGTCCGTCTTTTGGGACATCTTCATTGCACGGACAAACGAGAAACATTCTGAAGCAGCTGCAGCCTACATTGAGGTTTCTAAAATTATTGCTTTTCTTTCTAGTGTTACTAATCAATTGACATATTCTTCAAAATGCTATCTTTATGTATGGATTGTGTTTGTACCGTAACTTGTTCTGATTCATGTTGACATCCATTAGACACAACAAATGAAAGCAAGGGAGCACCAACAGCAGCTTCAAATGCAGCACTTGCAACTCATGCAGCAGCGCAATGCCCAGTTACAGCAAAGGGATCCTAATCATCCTCCCATTGGTGGTCCCATTAATTCAATGAATTCTGAAGGGATGATAGGACAACCATCTGCCAGTGCATTGGCTATGAGAATGTATGAAGAACGTATGAAGCACCCACACTCTATGGATTCAGAAACTTCTCCAGGTCTTATTGATGCTAATAGGATGGCGCATCTTAAGTCAGCAACCAATAACCAAGGGTGAGATTGATAAAACGTTCTCTACTACTCTACTCTACATTGAAGTTGTTAAGTCACAATGTGCATTGTCCTGTTAAATAATAATTTTTTCTTCTGGTTGATTCAGCCAATCCGTGAGCATGCCTGCAGCATTGCAGCAAATGCAAGGACGGCCTCAATTTGTCAATGTAACTACGAAAACCATAATTATATAGGCACCGAAACCATTTGTACCCCGCCCACCCCTCTGCACACAAACTTATACATATACATGCACACGTGTATATCTATCCCCAAACTCAGGTCCTTTTTACTGTGGAATATCCAGGACATTAAACAGGAAGTTAATTTGGGAGCAACTCAAAAATCCTTGCCTATGGATCCCTCATCTATTTATGGGCAGGCAATTCTTCAGTCAAAATCTGGACTTGGTGGGGGAGGTAATTTCTCAAAACCACTAATTTCGACTTGATATGGATTTCCATTGCCACTCTTGCCAATGAAATATTCACAAGATGAGTGTTGACTAAAATTACTCAAATTTGGGATGTGGTCATTGATAATGTGCATAACATATATGTGTAAAACTATAATAGATATTATATACTTCATAACACTTGAATCTAATTTCTATTTCCAGTAACTCTTGGGTACAGTTCATCGAAGTGTATGTACTCGTGAACAGTGAAAGTCATCTGTTTTTAATTTCCTTGCACCTACAGTTTCTTGTCTTCTCTGTTTTTCACAGTTTTCTCTGCGTCATAATTGTCCATACAAAGATCATTTGACTGTTCTTGCTGGTTCCGGATCCTGTTTGGGAAAGTAGGAGTATTTTTGTTCATGACACAGTGGATGTTACTGTGCTTGATAAAATTAGAGAAGATTTAAACTTGTACATACTAATCTTTGCTTTAGAAGTGGACTAGGTACTATTCAATTTTGGCTGTGCCGTATTTGCTATTGTTGGTTTAAGAGGTGTAAGTGAAGAACACGAAATTGAATGTGCACAGAATTCTTGCCAACTTTGGTGCCTGAGCAAGACAAGAAGGCTGTATAATTTTGGATAATTGATGGATTTGATTCTATTGGCATGAATAGTTTACTCATTTAAGGCTCATAGGTGGATGTAATGTCCTTGGTCTTCCTAGAATAAGCCAAAGACTGTACTCTGCAGAATTTCTTAAAAGCACATCCTCCAAATATGACATGAATTGAAAAGCATCGAAAAATTGTGTTTAAGCTTTCCCGATTGGAAAAGAAAAGATACTCATGTTTAAACTGATGAGTAATTTCATAATGTGGAGAATCAATTCTTCTGTTGCAAATGACACAAAGAAGTCCAAAGCATGCAAACCGTGTGGAATGATGTGCTGTCCACCAACTTGGAACATTATACTCGGCTCTGCAAGACTATTGTATTTTGCATGACATTGCACTATCTTGTTGAACTTAATTGTATTTGAAGCATAAGTTGAGCATATTGCCATGTGTACTTTAATGTTACCGTACTAATAGTACTTGATATAATCCTTCTGACTAACATATTCACTAGTGAGCTGGAATTCTTTCGTTCTGGTGTTGTTTTACTTGGTTCGTGAGAGTTCCTTAAAGATCTCAGGATTGAAATATGTAGAACTGCGTCAAAACGTTATTTTCCCTTTTGAATTAGTGAACAAATTTGTCAGATTAAATTTATGTTGCATGTAATTTATTGAGAGTTGTCAAATACAATTTTTCCTATTCCCAGTGTTGAATCAAGGAGTCACCGGTCTTCCGCTGAAAGGTTGGCCTTTAACTGTGAGTTTCTAATGCTTTGATCCTGAAACATGTTCTTTTGGCATCATTATATGGATGAATTCTTGGCATTTGATACTTACCATATCATACAGGGCATAGACCAATTACGGCCAAGTTTGGGCTTGCAAGTGCAGAAGTCCAGTTTACAGAGCCAAAATCAGTTTCTTTTGGCGTCACAACAACAACAGGTCCTAGCACAAGCACAAGCTCAAGCACAAGGAAACCTTGGAAATTCTTCTAACTATGGATTTGGAGGATTACCAAGGGGCAACTTAAATGCAAAAGATGGCCAAGTTACAAGAAATGATGGATCTGTATGCTCACCAGTGCAATCAAATTCGCCAAAGGTGAAGATTATCTTCTCCATATTATTAAATAAACTTTTGTTGTCTTGCATTTATTTATGCTGGCTGATAAATGAACACATTTATTTTTTTATTCAAATAGTGGGGATTTCAATTTTTTGCTAACATGCAACATTTGAAGAGTGTTTTCCTTTCTTGGAGTTAAATAGTTTCTCTTTCTATACAAGGGAAGGATGATGGGATATTAGGTTTCCATTCAATTCTAACATTTCATTATATTCACTATATAGGCCTATATTGAAATTGGAAAGAATATCCTTATTTCTCTCACTTCATTTTGCCCTATAAGTTAAGCGTTCTTTGTTTTGTTTGACCATACAGAGGTTTGTTCCCTATAAGTTATTGATACTTAAGTGATATACATATAGCTCTATCTAATTGCTAAAGCTTTTAGATTAAGTGGTAACGGATTACACAAAAGTCTCGGTTTCAAGTCTTGTTGCCACACATTTAAAGGAATTGTACACTTGTTAGGCTTTGAGCAAAAATATGATCTCGCCTACACGTGAAGGGCCACGTTTAAGACATTTAAATGATATACATCTTGTCCTATCTAATAGTTTAAGCTTCTACATCGAGTGATTTGACACAAGTTAGGTTTCCTTCTAGTTCTATTCAAGTTGTACAAATGATATGTTTACGGTTAGCACAAGCTGAGTAGGTAAGACCTCTGATGCTCGGACTCTTCGAAATAGTTGGAGTACCCGTGTCGGACACGACATGGGGTATGAGTATGAGTATGGAATATGTGTCGGATCCTCCAAATTTCAACCGAACATTTCGTCGTTTTGGCTTCTTCTTGCTTCTTTTTCTTTCCCACTTTTGCTCTCTATAAACCTAGCGTCGTTGCCAGAAAGGTGGTGGCGCTAGGTTTTACCTTCTTTTTCTTCTTTCTTTTTTTTTTCCCCTTCTTTCTCTCTTTGTATCGGTGAGTTGGAGTTTTGTTTGTATAAAATGAAAATGAGTTTCATATGGTGTTACTTAGTGCTCTATTAAGTCAAATTACAATCGAGTTCCTCATTTTCTATTTTATATAACATTTAGTAATTACCATAATTGAAAACTAAACCATAAATCTTATTTTATGTCTTAACCTTTTATTTGATACCCATTTTCTTCATTGTGAATAATTAATTTCGGTCTATTCAAAATGATATCCTGGATTAATAAAAAAATCGAAGTTTGAAAGGCGTATCTATGTACCCACGTCTGAAATTTGGACTCTTTTTAATTATGTCCCCGTATTCTACTTTTTAGAAAATAAAAAATCCGACACTTAGATAAGTATCCGAGTCCGAGCATCATAGGGTAAGACGTTTTTGTGTCCTTCGATTTGGTTACTTGATTCTCACTAACAGATGGCAAGCAAAATTCCTTACTTTCACGAGAATCAATTGTGAAGTACTCCTGTTATTTGGACAAAAAGTTCTATCATTTTATTAGATTTGTTCAAGCATGTGCATTTCATTTACTGTTATATTTATGTTCAGAATTAGGTTATTACTAGACTCCAAGGAAAACAACCATCTCACAATATCTATATAGTCTGCACTAACTTCTTGTTAAAAGATTATATCCTAACAAATTGGTGAAGATCTTGTGTAATTATTCGAAATTGAGAATAAATTGGGATATTGTGTCCTCTGGTTTACTGGGACTTAAAATCAATGAAAATTGTGTCTTATCAACTATAACTCATTTCACTTATGGTGTTTCTATTGAACACATTTATGTGACATCGCGTCATAAACTAGGAAACACTTCTTAGGCTTTTGTGTTGTGTCTAACATGTGTAAGCTGACATACTTGGACAATTTGAACAGAAAAGACACTTGGAATTTTTTGCTTGTACTTATAATTTTAGAAACGTTAAGGGTACAATTATGGCTGATTCAATGACATTTTAGTATCGAATGTGTCTATAAAAGAAAAAAGGAGGATAAATCTTTTAACAAGGAAGTTTTAGGTTTGAGGAGGATATAAGAGGGAAAAAATTGTAGTAGTATAGAGAAAAGCATAGTTTTTCAAATGGTTAGCCCTTTGGTTTAAAAACCACTATTGAGGCCTACCTCGGAGTGATGCGAACAAAAAACACCTAAGATGTTGATTATGAGACAGTTTTTGGAAGCTCACACCTCTGTTGTGCGAGGCACTTGCCTCACAACACTGCCTCAAAACTTGTAAGGCATGCACTTCTTAGAGCTTGTTTGGTTTAGATTTTTTGGAGGAAGAATTGATTTTGAATAGTGATATGATGGGAAATGTGTGGTTGAAAAAGAAGAAAAAATTATTGATGTGATGTAAAATATTATTTTATTGAAGAATGTGTGGTTGAAAAATGAGAATTGATTTACTGTAGAATTGGAAAATTCAAACCAAACAGGCCCTTAATTTTCTAGACATATTTATTTTGCTTTGCCGGCAAAACATAAAGGTTCTGGTTGACTGATTTTGGGAATAGCCCACTGCCCACCAAACATTAATGTGTTTCTCATAGACCTACACGTGGAATAGTATACCGATCCATCAACTAAAGTAATAGTTTCTTTTTTGTTATTTATGAATTTTCTTTCTTTTTTCTTTTTTTTGTTTGCGCACTTTATATTGTTCTATTATAAATTTGAAGATAGTTTCTGATTTGTTAAGAGTTTAGTTTGCATTTTAATAAAATTTTGACATTTTTTTGGATTACGTTGAGGGTTATGATTTACGCCTCGCCTTATGAGGGAAAAGTGCCTCAATAAATTGATGGGTGGCCATTTAATGAAAGCCTCAGGTGAGGCAGGATTTGAGGTTGTAAGCCTAAAAAGGTTTTGGCATAGTTGCATCAACTATTGTTCTCTCAAAAGGTTTTGGCACTGTTGCATCAACTATTGTTCTCTCTTTTGCTAATCTAATTACAAAACCCCTAACCAAGATTATTTTTCCCACCGTTGTTTTTTCAAGTTGCCTAAAGGTTTTGGATCCTCTATTTTAAAATACATGTTTTTATACAATAATTCCTTAGCCTGTTCCAATCTTCATTTTGGAAGTTGTGTCATCATTCTTAGGTAATCCATGGATCAAACTAGGAAAAAGTGTGACTAGGCATGTTGAAATACTAGTATTTTGCAGTCTATCAAAAAAAAAACATTGATGGTCAGATACCCATGAAAATTATGGGTGTGGATCATTATTGATTCCTAAATTTTCTCCCAATAAGTAGTTCGTTCTCAAACATATATTGTTGTTAGAGAATTGTGTAGCAACCGATGAGGCGATAGCTTTTTGGAAATTCTCGTAGAGAAGATAAAATTAGCGTCATTGCAAGTTTCCCCCAAGTTATGTGATTTAAGGTGATCTTATTCTTGTATTAAGTATGCTCACTTGGTCTAAGCTTATGTTAATTACGCGGTTTACCTTATGGAAATTTAATTTGCAACAAATTATAGTACAAGTTTAAATTTTGTTTTGTCATCAAATAGTATTACAACTATTATTCACATTAAGTCGTGATTCGGTTAAGATTTTTAGTTTCTATCGAATACTCGATATCGCAAGATTAATTATTTAATAATTTTAATTGTGAGAATTAGTATGCCAATATTGGGCTCTAATCGAAGTTCAAATTGTTTCGTGGATGAAAGCGTAAAAAAAAAAGGTCCATTTGGATACATAGGGATTAGGGATCAAGATGAAGCAGTTAGAAATTTTAAGCTTACCTCATTTTTTATAAGCATTAATCACATTTTCAAGAAACATCATACGTGAGAGTCCTAATTACCATAAATTTAAGGAGGTTAGTGATTGGTTGAATTCCAAATTCTAGGACTCCTAGTTGAACTGAAATGCATCCAAATCAAGAGGGAATTTCATTCATTTAGGACTCAATTGGAACCAAACAAAAGCATAGGCCTCTAAGTGAAAGAAAAAGGGGGAGAAGATATATTTGAGAAGAGAAGAGGAGGAAAGGAAAATAAAGGTGTTGCACCGAATTTCTAGCATTGGTGCTTTTGAAGTCCACACACACGGTGCTCAAATACTAAGACTTATTTCAAAAGAGGTAGATTGAGACCCCATTTTATTTCAATTCATGTTATGGTTGAGCATGTACAATTGTGATTAATAGCTTCTCTATGTTATGTGTGACTCCTCATGGGGTTAAATTATGAATTGGCGGTGTAGTAGTGCACCAGATATGTGAAATTGTTGGTGTAGTAGTGCACCAAATGTTGGTATGTCGTGTGATCATCGATATGCTTATTCTCTAAAAAGTTAAATCATATGAGTACATGCTTACATTATGATATGATTTGATATAGCGTGTGTACGAGTCTATTGAGTGTTTCTATGAAATACTCAACCCCCTGCCTAAAAATTTCAGATTAATGCGGTCGATGGCGGCGTGGAGGAGAGCAGTGGTGCATTGATGTAAAACCTAAAGTTATTGTTCAAGTCATGTTATGTTTGAACAAATATTTAAATTTCTGGATATTTCAATTTAGCAATTTTGAATGTTTAAAGACATCCTTGTTTGATGGGAATTTGTTGAATGAGGATAAGATACTTCCTTCTAGTTCATCTAGTTGTTTTGAGTTTGCAAAGCTACAAGTGTTTATAAATTTTCAGTTTCTGCCCCTACGTTTAAAAATTCACCCCGATCAAAATACTTGGAATGTTGAAGTGATTCAAGTTGGAGAAGGTAGATATAGGGGTTATTTATCTCTCAAATTTGAAATCACAAATTTTGAGCGTCTAAATCTCAAGTTATTAATATTTTCCTGAGGGCTGTCCGAACATACCGAGAACAGATATAGTCCGAATTTAAAGATCATTTTGACCCAACTATTAATTGAATTTTTATATGGAATTTTAACATGTAATTCTCCCAAGGTCTAATATGCTAACGGTTCGAATTTTGTAAATTATAGACTTCGTTTGGTTGCCAAACAGATTTTCTCAGAAAGGTGTTCAGAGGTAAAAATCCCAGTTTCACAAAGTAAATTTTCTTCAGTTTTGCAACTGGTCCTGTAGTCTTAAAAGCTTTTGGTCCAAGTTAGTTTCTGCACTTTTATGAACAATTTATGTATGATTATGGTAGTTCATGGTTTTAGTAATGTCATGGGGTTGCTAGGGCTCATGGCGCTACAAATTGGATTTATGATATATTTACATAATAACATTGGTTGCCTAAGTATTAATTGATAGCTGTCACTACATTTTCTCAGCAATAATTGGAATGAAAAAGTGGGCTTGCATATATTTTTTGATTTGATTTGATTTTGTGATAAATTCATTTTCTCCTATCATGCTTAATTTTTTTTCCTATTTTTTTAAAGCCTATTAAAGATTTTTGGTCCTCTTTTGGGATTATTTCCCTGGATGGTTAGGACCCATGTCAACAATGTTCTCTTTGTTTATGATAAGAAACATTAGGATGACTAATTAGAAATTGTAGGAATGTGATATGCTTACGTGAGAAGGTCCTCGCTGTATTAAAGAGTATAGCATGGATTTTTTTAAATTTATTTTTGTAAGCAAAACATCAACACGGCCTTAGTGGATTTTCAGACTCCATCAAGGAAGGCTAGTGTGGGTTTGGATTCCCCAATTGTATATAAAATCAAACTCAAGAGAACAAAAAGGAAGGGGACATAAACTCGACCCACTAAAAGCAAAACAATGAAACATAGGAAATAATGAAATAAATGGGAAGTACTACTTCCTATACAAAGAAAGCAAGTGAGAAGCAAACTAACGTCCTCTAATACTAGGAAGTTCATATCTCTCAATATGTACAAGAGCCCAAAGTCATCGTGGGAGGTCAAGAGGTTCATACTCCAGATAATGGCGCTAGTCCCAACCCCTCAGATGCAAGTGAATCGTTTTTTTTTTTTGGCCTTGATTTGGGGGTCTATGGATACTTCAATTCTATCTTAAGATAATTATTATATTGAGTTATTTTAAATGCTTGAATATTTATTGTTGTTTAACAGATGAAGATGGGCCAGATGCAGCAGTCTTCCTCTCAACAACAGGATCAACTGCAGCAACAGCAAGTGCAACAGGTTGTCTGTGGTTAAATATATTAATCTTTTTTTAACATCTGAATAGTCTGCTTATGGAGAAGTGGGCATATTTTTGTTGAATTGTTTCTGCTCCCATCAGAAGCATTACCACTTTGTTGTGTTATCTAAACCATGTTTTTCGTTTCCTTTGCATTTCTCTGTCAATCTTTATGGATAATGTGACATGCTGTGTTATAATGAAACAGAATAACAGGAAAAGAAAACAACATTCTTCGTCTGGACCAGCCAATAGTACAGGCACTGGGAATACAGTGGGACACTCTCCCAACTCACCACAATCAACACATACACCTGGTGATGGAATGACAACTGCTAGTAGCCTTCAGCATGTCAATAGTGCACCCAAGAGTATGATGATTTATGGTGCAGAGGGAACAGGTGGTATTGCAGCAACTACGAATCAGCTGGTAAGCCTTGGTTTTCATTTATGTTTTTCCTATTGGTTTCTGACTGCCATAACCTTTTTGGATGTACTATTGAATTCGACATCGCTCAAAATCTTTATGCTATCATTTGTACTTTTCTATTCAGTTGGTTAGATGGTTCTCTGATTTTTAGAATTAAGTTTTGCGGAGTATTTCTGAGCATCAAACTTGTGTTCATGTATTAGAATTGGACATTTGATCTCTACTAGCTGATTTTTGTAGTTGATTGGATTATGACATTACATATTGTCATTAGTTTCATGCATATATTTTGGAGTTTTGCCCATCGAACTTGCATCTGTCATGGAAATCGGAGTTCTTGATATAACATGACATGTTACTATTGGCATTTAATTTGTTTCCCCCGTCACAGGATGAGTTGGACAATTTTAGAGATGTTGGTTCCTTCGACGAGAACGTGGAATCATTTTTGTCGCATGATGGAGGAGATGGAAATATATACGGCACTTTGAAACAAACTCTTTCCGAGCCCAAAACAGAGTTGTCCAAAGGTGGCCTCTAATCACATATTTTCTGTGCCTGTGAGGATTATTGTTTCCTTGTGCAATTCTGACCATGCCGTAAGTATCAACTTACAAGCGAAAATTAGTTTCAGGTTTCTCTTTTGCGGAGTTTGGTTGTATACGAACGAGAAACAAAGTGACTTGCTGTCATTTTTCTTCGGATGGGAAATTGTTGGCTAGTGCTGGACATGATAAAAAGGTATAAGCCTTGTATGGATAGCTGAAGATTTCTAGATTGTGACTATAAATTTTTTAATTGAATATGTTGCCGAGGAAGTTTGACTCATCCGTTCAAATTCTTTAACCGTGTTATGCTGCTATTATGTTACTAGTATAGTTTATTTTCTCAATAACCCAAATCTAAATGTGTACTTGTAAACCTTCGTTTTGCTCTTTCCGGAAAGGATCTGAAATCTAATAATAAGTTATTGGAAATTTCTTAGAATTAGTTTACACACAATCCATAATCTATTAGTAGCCCAGGATAATCAGCAGCCTGTCTATGACATAATGAAGCATAAGCAGAATTTTATGGCTCTTGAATATAGGTAGGCAAGCTTTTATGTTTCATCTCATTTTTTTAATATATTACTAGGAATCCTGCTGTATTTTTGGCTCTTGATTCTAAGTCCTGCCATGTCCTACTAATTATTTGTTCTATTTGCATCAGGCTGTCTTTTGGAACATGGATACCCTGCAAACAGAGACCACTCCAGAAGAACATCAATTCATAATTACGGACGTTCGTTTCCGGCCAAATTCAACTCAACTTGCAACAGCCTCATATGATAAGTCTGTCAGATTGTGGGATGCAGCTAATGTAATGATTTTGAGCTCCTCTCTTCGATTTTTTTTTTCCTTCCAGTTAGTTGTTCAATATGAACCAATATCATTTCATTGCTGGGCCTTGCTTCTGATCTCTCAGTCAGTTTATAGAATAAATGTCCTGTTGGAACTTCTTAGGGTGTGTTTGAGCCACATTATTTTTGAAGAATGTATTCTGGAATAGTAGATTAATGGAAAATGTGTGATTGAAAAGAAGGAAAAGTTATGTGATGTAAAATATTATTTTATTAGAATATGTGGTTGAAAATGAGTAGAAGAATGAGAATGAAAATTTTAATGTGAGTCAAATGGGGGGTTAGTGTTTATCTGACTAGATAACCTGTATATGTATCTATGTTTGAAAAGTATTATTCCACTTCCATGGCTACTTTTTCAATTCAAATTTACTGATGCAGCCAGGCTATTGTTTGAACGCGTATACTGGGCATGCTCATCATGTTATGTCCCTCGATTTTCATCCCAAGAAGAATGATCTTTTTTGCTTCTGTGATAGCAACAATGAAATTCGCTATTGGAATACCAATCCATTTTCACCCGCTCGGATTTCTAAGGTTAGGCTTCATAAACGATCTTGAATTCTTCTGTCTGTCTTCAATAGGTTAAAATTCCTTCTTAGTTGTCTTGCATTTCTGAAGTAGTTTTTTCCATTGCCTGTGTAGCAAGGAGGCAGTGCACAAGTGAGATTTCAACCAATGATGGGACAGTTACTGGCAGCAGCAACACAGGAAGTAGTCTCCATCTTTGATGTTGAAACTGACAGGCATATGCACTCGTTCCAGGTTTGTGTGCATGCATAATAGCTTTGTGTATCAAAATGATAAATTATTTATGCAATGATAGTAAATGTTGACATTTTGTCTTTTGGTGATTATGTTTAATTACGTACTTGCCTTAAACAAAATTCTGTGTTATTAGGGACATTCTGGAGAGGTGAACTACCTTTGCTGGGATCTGAGTGGCGAATTGTTGGCCTCCGTCAGTGAGGACTGTGTGAAAGTTTGGTCCATATCTTCTGGAGAATGCATTCATGAACTCAACTCCAATGAGAACCAATTCCATTCTTGCGTTTTTCATCCAAATTATTCAGCTCTTTTGGTGATTGGTAGTTTGCGGGTAATTCCTTATCTTCTTTATCTGTTCTAATGTAACTATAATCTAATCTGCCTTCTTCGCCTGTATTCACCTGATAATGGGCCCACATTATCACTCGCGTGGTTTCCTTTTTTTTGTTATTGTGATAAGTGACCTACTTCTGATTGCCTTTTTGTTGTGTATAAAGCTACATTGGAGAAAACATATTTTGGCTATAAGATTTAAAACCTAATTATGTTCTAGTATTTTTAATAAATCCCATGTTCGAACAAGTGTATCTGAATAAATGGGATGGATGCTTAAGGAATGATTTTGGATCCAAATTTAGAAACCCATGGAAAACTTTGGGACGGAGAGCAAGGAAAAGCAGATTACAGGGTTTAAATATTTAGGCGAAAAATATTATGATTGATATGGGTGGGTTTAAAATGATTTGCATCCTGTTATTCCATCTGTTTTTACTGGACTCCTGTGCTAGCTATTATAACCTAGATTTTCTTTTGTAATCTGTTCTACTAGTCGTCGGTAATATCCCTGAAACATTTTTTTCTTGTTGTAGTCTCTGGAGCTATGGAACATGGTTGAGGGCCAAAGCATGACAGTTCGGGCACATGAGAGCATCATTTCTGCTTTGGCACAATCACCAATGACGGGAATGGTTGCCTCAGCAAGTCATGACAGTTCTGTTAAGTTGTGGAAATAAGTCGAGATTAATAAATAATGACATAGCCCATGTGCATGTTTTCCGGTAATTGGGACAACAGAGATGTTTTTCTTGTTTATTCCACAAGAAATGTTGTTACATAAATGTTTCGTGTAATCTCTTGGAGATATCTGGGTCGAAAATGGTGAGTTTAAGAAGCTTGCCGTTCAGATTGATTGGCGTAAGCTGCAATTGAAATTTCCTTGTGGTAAAGATAGGTTTTGGATTTGCTTGTGAAATCCATGACGTCTAGTGTCTTGTAATTGTGCTGTTTAGTTGCTCGATGATTGATCATAGGGCAACAAGTTTGGTGGGTTTGGTCCTTCAATAACATTACATATTTTCTATTCTTCCCTCGTAAAAGTGAAAATTTAAGAGCATGTTTGGCATGCAGAGCCAAAATATCTCGATTCAAGATAAATTCATGATGAAGCGGTATCTCTTTAGGATGCTCCAGCATTTGGACAATATCGTTTAATTCTGTCATTTGCAGTGCTGTTTAGCATTCTAAACATGCCATAAGAGTACGAGGAATTATGGAAATCATACTAAAAATTCATAGTATATATTCAACCACTTTATTTATTCTTAGTTGAATCATTTCGATAAATATCATTACTCTAATCAAATTAATTACATGCGAAAAAAATAGATGTAAATTATGAAGTTAAGGGAGTGCTGTGGGTTCTCATATTTGGATAAAACTAGAAAATAATTCAATTTCATTTTTTTTCCTCATAATATAGAATGTTACTAGCATTAATAGTCTCTTGTTAAATTCAAGAGTCAGTTTTTCTCATAAATGGCATCTTAAATAATATAAATATTGGCGAGACTTACATTTCTCAGTTTTTGGCAATGTTGACATAATATAACTGATTTTTTTCTACACTCCCTGAGAATTTTATTTGGTAGGCTCCCCACTGTTTAATATAAGTTAATTTGACCAATTATTTGAGAAGTATTTGATAATCAATTATAATTCTACTGTGCGAGTGAGGAGATGATTGAAATTTCATTCAGATAAGCAAGAAATTAGGGTTAGAGTCCGTTTGATTGCGGAAAGAAAATGAATTTCAGATAAAGTAATTGTCTAGAAATTGTTTTTCACGGAATTGTTAATTAAGTGTGTTTGATTGGTATAATTTTTCATCCAAAAAATTTTAAAATTTTGTGTCCGTTTGACTTTGTTTTACATGAAAATTGTCCATTAATGTGATAATTTTTTCCACAATTGGTTATAAAATTTGTTTCCATTGCCAAAAAGTTAAAAAAAAAAAGAAAAAAAAAATTCTTACAAAATCATTTTTTTTTATCAAAGTTTAGTGTTCGTTTAACTTTGTTTTACATGAAAATTGTCCATTAAAATGATTTTTATTTTTTTTAAAAAAAAAAAGATGGAAAATCATTTACCAGCAAAAACATTAGAAAATATTTTCCTTAAAAAGTTGGAAAAGAAGTCACGTGAGGCTATTTTTGGAAATTAATTTTTAGGCCAAATTATTTGCTATCAAACATGACTTTTGCAAGGAATTGGAAATGCTTTTCCATTTGGGAAAAAATCAAAAAATAAGGTGTTATAGTTTAAAAATTCAAAAATC
>CAIGRQ010052692.1:0-10110 GCA_903798375.1 Fraxinus sp. D2006-0159
TGGGATGTTCTGGGGTCTTTTAGGGTTGAGAAGTCGTGCCAAAATAAGTTACCAAAAAGGTTTGAGTCGTAGAAGGAAATCAGAAATTTTGTCACGAAAATGACCCATGCAGCCGTAAGGTATAAACCCATGCGACTGTATGGAACAAAGAATTTCCACCCTTTGATTCTCAATAGATGACCATGCAGCCGCATGATTATAATTTTTATCCGGCGGATAGCTTTCAGTATTTTGATTGTATCTTCCTCTCCCAATGTCGGATTGAGCTGATTTAAGTTGCTTTAAAAGATAACTCAAAGGACTATAACTTTGCTTTAGAGACCATCTTCAAATTCGATCATTTTCTATGTCAAAAATTGGTCTCAATATGAAACTGAAAACCGGTGCGAAACTTTTCAGCTTGAAAGTTGATTTGTGATCATGTTTTGGCTATGTTTCATCCATTTGGCTCCTTCCTTCATCCAATTGACCTCTAACACTCTCGAATCTTCATCACAAGATTGGAAACAAGGTTATAGCATTTGCACTTTAGTCCCTGAACTTTCACTTTCCTCCATTTTGGTCCTCTTNTGATCATGTTTTGGCTATGTTTCATCCATTTGGCTCCTTCCTTCATCCAATTGACCTCTAACACTCTCGAATCTTCATCACAAGATTGGAAACAAGGTTATAGCATTTGCACTTTAGTCCCTGAACTTTCACTTTCCTCCATTTTGGTCCTCTTCCGCTCTTTTCTTCAACTCTCCACCGTTTTCACCCTTTGCAACCTAAACCGAAATATAAAAGTACTTAGTGTATTTAGACGTCAAATAATCATAGAAACGTAAATATTAATGGGTGAAAAACGTAATAAATATGCTTAATCAAAACCTCAAACGGATCAAAACTCATTTCATTACAGAAAATTTCGTTCTTACTAATAAACTTCACCAAAATCCTGAAATCCCTGAAAGCCTAATTACAAATCCCTAACTATCAATTTCCAAACAAACCCTAAATCCCTAAATCAGAAAACACAATTAACTTATTGTTATTAATGTGAAACTCAATGAGGGACTCAAATAATTTACCTCAATAATAAGAAACACAATTACTTCACCTCAATAAGAAACACAATTAACTATTTAACTTCTCTGAGTTTCGGACCTTACCTCACCAGAAGATTGAGTGCTGGCTGTGCTGAGTGTCGGGAGATCGAGAGAGCTTAGAGAGGAGTGAGGATGGGCGGAGCCGGAGCTAGAGACGTGTAGCTTGGAAGTTGGAACTGGCAGAAAAACGATCGCGTGTAGCCATGGAGAGTGGTGTTGTGAGCCCTGATTGCCGTCGTCGTGGGTGTGGCTAGTGACTGCCGTCGTCGTGGGAGAACTTTCGGGTGGAGAGTGCGGAAGAGACTGGAGGGCTGAGAGACGAGAGGATAGGAGTGAAGGCTTTGAACTTCTTTCTTTTTCATTTTGTATAAAAAAAAAAAGTATGAATTGATATTGTACTTTTTCCAAATAATAGTTGGTCAACACAATTTCTTAATACTATAAATCTAGTGGAAATTGAAGTGTTCACGACGGCATTTTGATCAAAATAATTGCAAAATGGACATTGAAAATTGTTTGGACATTGTAAATGACCATGTAAAGTGGTCATTTTTGAAATTTCCACTTTCAAAATTGATGAAAAACAGAAAGTAATGCACTTTGAATTAGGGGAAAAATCTAGACCTTCTAATTTCTCGAGAAATTATTAACCCGAAATCGAACAAATTCAAACCGCACAGATTACTGAATCAAAAGTAGACCTGCGTTCGCTCCACGCCTGAAGCCCTCCACCCTGTTGAAAAGAGATTTAAATCCATTGGCAATACCAAAAACTTAAAAACAAGTTAAATTCCTCAACTTGGTGAGGAAATTTTTACTAGTATGCAGTGGTTTTGGATATCGGGTTTATCAATTTCAAAATTTTTAAGAGTGCCAAAGTTGAGGAAACAATCTTTGAATTCATGGTCTGCTGTTCAGGACACCTATTATTCCACCAAGGTACCATGGACAATCTTTGTTTATCTTTTCTGTTATTTTTCTTTTGATTTTACTTTTCATTGAATTAAAGTCGAGGCCAATCAATTATTTCATCTGGGATGTCGTTTTTCATGTTGCAGGAAATTTTTGAGAGGCATAGGGTGGTGTTTACTATCTCTACTTCTATTGCATCAATTGCTACAGCATGGGCTGGTATATCGATTTATTACGTGCTATGTAATATACTTTTGATTTAAATTATCAGTTCTTCCCCCTTTGATGTGCTTCAAATAAAAGTTTTGATTTCCAGTGGTCAAGATTTACGTGCGGGTGCGGGTGCGGGTGTGTGTGTCAGGGCTATGTTATGATAATCTTACCTCTGATAATTATGATTGTCATTTGCTATTTGATTTGTTCTGAAAAATGGCTTGCAGTTTCCCTTTACAATAAGTTACATGGCCATAAATCTTTCTTAGGATTAAGTCATAAAATTGTCAAATAATCTGATATTCCCTCTCTAGCGGATGTGGATAATTTGGATTGCCAGCTTGCTAGGAATTGATGAAGTTTAAAAATTCGTAGCTCCTTCGTGAAGTCATTTGGCTGCTTGGTTGATGAACATATTGGTGCAAACATATGTCCGCTGCCCAATTTTTCTTCATTACGGACGATTTATCACATTCTGTCATGATGGATGGGATTGTGTGCTATATTTATGGCTTTTTGGTTATCAAAGTATAGCAAAATAAAATCTTGAATATTAACTTTGACATCGATAAATACTAAATACTATTTAAGCCGTAGAAAATCATAAATCTCTTGGGCCATACCTCTGTATTTAGCCCCAGCACTTGATCTTTGCATCACTTATTAAGCTGATGAGATTGCCGCCTAGTAGAGTACATGACCCCGTTGATCTTCTATCAACAAGGGAATGTGCCTAAGTTGTCTTAGGCTTTTTGAAAAAACTGAACTCTTTTACCAGGGTCTGCCTTAAGATATTAGATATTGTTTATATGGTTCTAAATGATGCTTTAATGGAGAAAACATGAATTGGCTAATAACAATAACTACATATACAATATTGGATCCTTCATGTGATAGATAAATTGGGTTTTTTACCATTTTCATACAAGCACCTCAATCAACTTTTTTCGTTTTTCTCCCCTAGCTTGTAATTTGCCACATTAGTCTCAGCTAGCATGTATGAAAATGCCGGCCTCTTTAAGAAAGTCCAGTACGTACATTGACTAAGATATTTAATTTCTTTGTCTGACTTTGCAACTTCAAATCCTAAGAAATATCTTAGACCTTTGAGGTCCTTAAATTCAAACTCGCTTGTTATAGTTTGAGCCTTCTAATTTCTACATCATCTCCAGTGACCTTTCATCCGCTAAACAATTAGTATTGTCACCTTGCCTTGAGCCAGTGTTTGATAAATAAAGTACGATATGCTTGACTTTATTAATGTTTACCTTACCACCGACTTTGTAAACCTCCTGAACCAGACCTATGGAGATTGCTTTAGTTCCTGGAGGAATTTTTGATCTGTATAACTTGTTTTGCCCAAATCCCTATGGAACATCCATATACTTCCAATTTTAAGAAGCTATGGACAACGGTATTTTCATAACAAGTTGTTGCAAAGGTCAATTTTTGGTTGCTGCTAGAGATAATTGAACTCTTATGAAGTTCATCTTCACTATTTATGCAAAAGTATCATGGTAGCCAACACCATATGTTTCAGTATACCCCTTCACAACAAACCTTGCTCTGTACCATTCTATTAATCCATCTTCTTATACTTGATGCTATAAATCCATTTCCAACCTGGTGTTCTCTTCCCTTTCCCTTTCCCATTTGGTAGGTCTTCTATCTTTGATGTTTAACTTTATTCAATGGTCACATATCTTCATTCATAGCATGCCTTCCATGGTTCGATGCTTACTGCCTCTTGGAACGGTCTTGTTCAAATTTCATGGCTTTTTAACTGAGTGGTGATGGCATGAACTGGGGTGAGAGCTTCTGTAAGGACACAAACCGAGAGAGATACAGGACGTAGTCCCTTTTTTGAGAGAAATAGGTAAATATAAATCATTAACTGTATTAAAAATATTATTATCAGTTTACAACTTTTGTCACTTTTTTCAGGAAAGAAAGGATTGGAGAGTTTGAATTAGGATTGTGACACTTTTTCTAGGAATATATATTGAAAATTAGTGGCTTGTTGATCTCCAGTAAGGGAGAATTTTCTAAACTACAGAATCTTTATTTTGGTTTTAATGCATCAGGAAGAGTAGACATTGGAGAGTGTTAAGAGCATTAATTTGCAGTGAAGTACTTGGATTAGAATCAGGGGACTTTTTGGCTTTAGGAAAATCTGATCAGATTCTGAAGGTTCCCACCACCTATCTTCTACACCATTTCTCTCCCTCTCAGAAGATAGGTTCTTCAACGTTATGGTTGATTTTCCACCAAGGTCACATCTTTAGAAATGCATTTTCCCCTCGAATAGATCTACATTCCTTTCTTTTAATTGAATACCCTAAGAAAATACACCGATTTTCCTTGGCATAAATTTCCTCTTAAATGACTACAACCTGGATACAAGATGCACAATTCAAAATCTTATATTTAACTTCTGAATCCCTTGAATTTATTTTTTTTATTTAATATGGGAATTGAGGAAGGACCAAAAATCTTGAAGTTTCCTGAATAAGAAATTTTGGTTGGGAATCATGTTGAGGCAAAGGAAAGGTTTGAAGAGCCTTTTTTGCCTTTTTTTTTTTTTCTTGAGGTGGCAGAATGATGTAGGACAGCTTCGATAAGTTGAATATGTGGAGGATTTCAGTCGGTTTAATAGCCATTAGGTTGTGAGAAAGTATGCAAAATGTTAAACACTTGATAGTAAGAGATTCTGCCTTGAAAATCGTGGCTGTGTACTATAATCAATGAACAGGTCTTTAGGAATTCTGGTGGTTTTCATTTCTTGGTGATGGGATTTGATGGGCTTGGTGAGGAGCTGCATGTAAGTTATCACGGGGAAAGCATGTCTGAATTAGTTCCAGATATTTGAAATCCCAACATAGAGCGAATAAGAATCCATGTCCAGCAACATTTTTGAAGTTAAAAAATCCCTTGACAAGAAATATAAAACCTAAGTACTAAAGTTCCATATTTGTACTGATCTAAACAAAACATAAAATATCCCCTAAACATTTTCTCATTGTATATTAGTTTGGATAATTCATTCCTTTTGTGTGCAAAATAGCAAATTTGCATTTGTTACTCGTCTACTGGAGGGGATTGGTGGTGTAGGCTCGGTGGCTATGTAGCCTTATTATGCTTTTAATCTTTTTTGTGTTCAGGGTTGCAGCCATAGTTATTAAAATCAGATTGGACCTGCTGTTCCGGTCTGGTAACCGGCGAATCGGATAGGTGTCCGGTCTGGTTGATACTATTTGGTCCATTTGCAAATGAACCAATCCAAAACCTTGCAAACTGGGCGGCCAAAGAAAACCGGAACCAATTCAATTTTAAATCGATTAGTCACGAATTTGGTTAAGAGCAAAATTTATATTGAAGTTGCAATACCGGATATTCGAACCTTTACCACCTGTGTGAAATATAAAAACCTTGACCATTATGACAAGGGCATTTACTTTGCTATATATCTGAACAAAAAATATATATTCCCTTTTAACAAAATGACATAAAACAATATATGCACATCTATTTGTTTTTAAAATAATTTTTTTAACTAAACTTCATTGCTATATATGTATATATCTTCTCTTCTTTTTTTAACTAAATTCAGCCTACAATGACCCAACGGTTGAACCACTGGCCCACCAGCTGAACCATTGAACTGGTGACCTGATGATTTATCCGAGTCGAGACTGATAACTATGGTTGCAGCTCTACCACACTTCCTGGTCCTATACTTTTGTTAGATATGTAGTGGATTTCGAATCCCTAGTGCAATGTTGGCGCATGTAGAATTTCAAGAGTGGATCCTGCATAATTTGACCATTCTTTGTGCTTCAAAAATTTAGTTAAAATTCATTGCTCATGAAGAGATTATGATATATGCTTTAATATTATTTTGACCATGGCCAGACACTTCTTTGTTCTTAATGGGACTGTAAATGAAATCAAATTTTGTGAACTCTATAATTCAGATCGATATGTTATATCCAAGATCATGTCTTTCACATATCATATCTGTTCGTTTAACTACATAAACAAGTGTAAACAAAAAATAGTAGCCATAATTTTTGGCTTACGTAATATCAGCTTAAATGTTATTATAGGTATCTTTCCTTGCAGAACTGGCTATTTACTTAGAAAGTGATTTTAAACTTGTTAAGGATATTTCTTAAGCTTCTTTGGTTTCCAAACAGTTTGATTTTGTCCAGGAATTGCGTGATTGTTCTCCCAAGTGCACATTATATTTTCCGACTTCCTGTTACCATTTTGTGAAGAAAAAGAGAATGTGACTAAGTGGAATTCCCAAGGAGATTTTATTGTCATCTTAATTATTTTTGCATTTTCACTAATGTACATATTACTTTATATATATATATAATGCCCCACACCAGTCTTCTAGCGACCCAATAGCCAATACTGTCCTTTTTCTTTGTAGATGAGGGGCTAAGTAAGGTTGCTGCACTTCATGCTATGTATTGCTTATTAATTATTTGGTGAATACCTGTGCTCTATTTCACAAGTCACGGTGATGCAGGTTATACTATACGTCACCTTCATGAATCAAGAGTTGAGCAAAAGCTTGAAACAATTGAGAAAGCTGTAAGCACATGCTAATTCTTATTTTATCCACCATCAATAGATGTTGACAGCTGCAACAAAAAGTATGTGACTATATGCAGAGAGAGAAATTTACTTCTCTAGTTGAGAAGCTGCAGAATCCATTTTCCTGTTTCTCCTTTAGTCACCTTCACAATGTAAACATGTATAGATGCAACATAAAATTCTAGAGAGCATAGCTGTAGCATTAACTTCTACAGGACAACCTATTTGACTTCAAATAGCAGAAAATTTTAGAGAGCATCCTAATGTAAACAGCACAAATACCAAATAAACTCTTAGAAAATTTCAAAATTGATTTCCAACATTAGATCTCGGGGGAGATCTAATGCTACTAGACTCTTTGCAACTATGTCGTATTAGTTTTCTCCTTTTGGTCACTTGTGTACCTCTAAGACGTGATTTTTGTTTTGTTTTGTGACAGATGAAAAGCAATTATCAAATTGAAGACCCTGAATTTAAAAGGCTTGTTTCCAATGCCGTCAGTTTTCCTGCTTGCGTTGCAACTGCTGGAACGACTTTAATTATAGGGTCAGTTAAAAAAAATTTAGCTACATTTCAATATTTATTTCAGCCTTCAAGACCTAGTTTTCTGTTTTTGGTATTATTTCAGTGATCAAGATTTCACTAAGTTTAGAATGTTTTATGGGATAGATTAGGCCCAAATAAAATTCTTGAATGCGCAGAAATATAGAGAGAGAACAATAGTCTTACAAAATTTCAACTAGGGTTCAGGAAATTATAGTCTTGGTTACTATTTCTTATGGTGAGCTCCTAAACTGCTCCTCAAACTTGGGGCCAATGGGAAATTGTCTATGATCTTTTGTATTGATAAACTTAGAATGTTATAAATTTTTTAATCCCCAAGATTGAGATCCTTGCTTGAATCAGGAGGGAGTGAATAAAAGAAAGGGAAACAATTAGGATGCATTTCGAAGACTGAGTATTGAAATTCTTAGTTAGCTTGATGAGTTGCTTCAATATAATTCTTATTTCTTATTGTGAAATGTAGCTGATGTAGAATAAAGACCCTTATTTAGATTTTTATAGCATGTTTGGTAGGGACGATAGGATACACTGGATAGTACTAAAAAATGGAAAGAATATAGCATTGTTCATTATACAGTCTTAGTCCAATTCAATACTTCGTAGAAACATACACTTGGAAAGTTCTTTTTGCAGTTCAGTAGTATATACCCAATATGTTAACTGTGTTCTCATCTTTAAATCCAAAAACAAGTACGACAAGACCACTGTTTAAAAGTATTGGCTTCAATTGTTGAATCTTCCTGATACCTCTTCCTCTTCTACGATGCTAAATTTTCAGGTATGGCTTGGGTTGGCGTGGAGGAAAATGGTATGCTAACCGAAAGTTTAGAAAGGAACAAATGAAATTGCTCGGGCAAATAAAGCCTAAAAAGTGGCCACTCAGGTTCTTAAGAAGACCACTATTACGACCTAAATTGCCGGAAAGTGCTACTAAAACCTCAGTAATTTTGCAAAAGGATACCTCTGTTGCACAGTGCACAGGACGCACCAATCCTGCTTGTTGATCGATAAAATAGGTACAGTGCTTAAAAATATACTTACTGGAACACTTGTACGGTAAAAACAGTTATCTGGCTCTAATCCTGATTGCTAATTTTCTGTTCCAATTGGTAATTGAAAATGCAATTAATATCATTTTTTCTTCTGGTTTATGATAATCTCTGTGTTTTGAAGTAGAGAAGCGGTAGATGTGCTTTTCTCATTTAAGGAAACAGTGTAGCTTCATTCGTACGTAAAATGTTCGATTTTGAGATATGTTATATGAGTTCACGAAACTTGGGACATGGTTGGTTCCATGCTATACATGAACACAAGCATAAATTTCTATTATTGGGGTGTCTACATGACAAAGTTGGCTTGATAATATGGTGATGTCAGCATAAATTTGGATGACCATTGTTAATTATTATAGGGGAATTCAAAGAAAAAAAAAAAAAAAGATGTTTAATTCTATGTTTGTCAATTGTAAAGTGTCTAATTTTGGCAAGTCTTGCAAAAATGGTCAAATTTGGTACTAAAATGTCTATTTTACCCTTAAATAAAAAAAAAAAAGAAAAAAGTAATTTTGGAATGCATCGCGAATTTTGAGGCTAACAAGTGATTCCACGAGAAGCTATAATAGTGCTAATTATTACCTAATGAGTTCATTTGCTTACATTATTTGCTAACCAATTATTTTGGGAAGGGGAAGAAAATGAAGTAGAAAATCCATTTACACTAACAAAGAATTATATGCTTACAATTCATAGGAAAATCATTTAATTTCATTTTGATGAATTTAATTTCATCCAAATTTGTGAATTGCTCAAACTTGTCACAATTTTCGGTAGAAAATATTTTTAAATCTTGTTTTTTTTATTACGATAAATTGTGTTTAATAGTTATATATTTAATTTAAATGGATTAGATAATCTAAACAATTAGTCAATATTTGTTGTGATTATTGAAGCATTTAAAAAAAAATAAAAAAAAATTATTCATTGTAGTGTGTTCCTCTAATATTGTGTGATAACCTTATTAAATAACTTTGAGACCTTGTACTTGTCACCTTAATGCACTACTATAGTTGGTATAATAAGATTGTTAATTAATGAGAACAGTTTGTCCTTACTCTCTTTTTAATTTCGTTATCAGATCAATTTAGAACGTTCACGTGCTTGCTATTTCTTAATCTTCATTGCATGTTCTAATAGAGCAATATCTTTGAATAATTTATTATTATTATTATTATTATTTATTAGATGAGGGCGGTATCTCTGAAATCTTATTAATATATCCTTACTTGTGGCGGAGGAATACCGTGATTACATGAGTAAATGAGGAAGTACTATTTTCCTTACAATGAAAATAAATGATAATTGACAAAAATAAGAAAAAAGAAATAAAAAATCATATTCTAATTTATTACGCATTGATGGAATGATTGAGTTATTTTAAACCATGATCCAATTATTTGTGGTTAGTTATTGATTGTAATTTGTTATATCGAGGTTGTAACAAGCTAGGTGGATTATGAATTTATCATCTTGATTTAATTTTTTTTTCAATTAAATTCAAAATGGTTTATTAGCACAAAACATCCGTACGTTTGACAGTTTGTGTGCAAAACGTCCCAACGTTTCATTTTTTTGCATTTTCGCCCCTATTTCAACGTTTCAGTGTGGAAAACACCCCTTTCACTATTTTTCAATGTAAAATGACCAAAATACCCCTGATTTTAAATAAAACA
>CAIGRQ010052716.1:7524-22143 GCA_903798375.1 Fraxinus sp. D2006-0159
AAAAAAAAAAAAAAAAAAAACACCTCAAGGCAAGTAAATACTTTAAATAATTTTTTAATGAACAATAAAGAAAGGAAAGAAAGAATCAATTACCGAATTATTCAGCTATTTCCCCCATTTAGCTTCACGAGGAATGAAAAATAGCCCTCCTAATTTAAAATTAAAATGTGGACATAAAATATAATCAAACAAGCAAAAGTGGGACGATCTACATATCACACATAAAATTTGGGCCTAAAATCAGACTTATTTCCATATAGAAGTTTTTTCATTTTTAATGTTTTATTTTTTCTAATAATTTTCTGTAAACAAAAGTTTAAAAGACAAAGGGAGTTAGTATATTTGGGTGACCTAAATTTTGTTTTTCTGAAAAACGTAAAGTGTGGCTAAGCGTGAAGGCAAAGTATAAAACTTTATGAGATTAAGCGATGCCTAGACCAAAAAAAAAAAAAAAAAAAAAAAAAACTTTTTCTTATTTTTAATATTATTTTAAATTTTTAATCATTTAATAATTAAAATAATACATATCAAACATTTAAAATTATAAAATACTATAATTACTTAATAATTTATATAATTAGTAAATTATTCAATTTTTAAATTTTCAAAATAAAAAAACTAGAATTTCTCGTAATTTCAATTTTTAACTAGATAAGTCTTGTAGATTTATAGGAATTTTATACATGATTTCGAAGCTTTCAACAAAATAACGGGTCTCAAGATCAACATTACATATATAGATAGATAGCATCGTAACTTAAATCATATTTAACTTTATTGAATAAAATCATTTTTAATTTTTGTACATATAGTCTTTTAAAAAAATTGAAATTAAAGTCAAATGGAATTTTTTTAAAAGATTAAAAAAACTAATAAATTAAAGTCAAATAACAAACTTAAAAAAAAAATGAATAAAGTGAGCGCGCCTAAGGAAGACGAAAGAGGAGAAAGAAAAAATTCATCTGTTTAGGATTGAAAAAAAAAAAAAAAAAAAAGTGCTTAACCTCGAAGCGAGGCAGTTTGTCTGAGGTTGGAGCCCAGGCAGCCAGACGAACTTTCTAGAATATTGGTTTTTACTATTTTGTCAAAATTGGACTAGACATGTTGATGCTAGTTTGATTGAGAAAATCGAACACCATTAGTCAATCAATTAGACTTCCTAAAATTTCACTCTTCACATACCGGTAATTCTCTAAGCGAGAGAAAATAAATTAGATTTCCAAATCACACTATTTTCCCAAAATCTGATATTGTTTATTCTCAATGTTCTCCACTTGGTCAAAATGTAAAAATCTCTGACTTCGCTTAAACAATTCAGTCTATTTACATTGAAAATAACTAGATACTAATAAGATCTGCCGGCTAAGGACGGCAGTGTAAAGGTTTGAAAATGACAAGGTTGTCCGAATTCATCATGCTATAAAAAGGGCAAACTGAATTTTCAAAATTCTTGTACTCAAACTATGGGATCATCACTCGGTTGCTGTGACTCGGAAAAGGTTGAAGAAGCAGGGTATGAACAAGAACAACTAAATCTTTATATCTTGATTACATATAACTAGATTAATTTGTCGATTGTCTGGCTGTTTAATTTGTAGGTTTGTAGTGAGCGGAGGTATTAGCACTACGTGGAGAATTTTCACGTACAAGGAGCTTCATGCTGCCACTAATGGCTTCAGTGAGGATTACAAGCTCGGAGAAGGAGGATTTGGAAGTGTCTACTGGGGAAAAACATCCGATGGTCTTCAGGTACATTGAACCATCTCGTCTAAACACTTTTTGTGAATGTTCCCTCACGAAAGTTGTCCAGTCAAATGATTATTGACATTAAAATTAATCACCTTCCAGAGAAGTCCATCTGATTTCCAAAACATACTGAGTTCAATGCCCTAGAGGTTCTTTATGACGAATCAATCCCTGTTACCAATAAACAGCATTTTCAATACACCCTTACACATCAAGTTCATTCTTTTTTTTATTGAAAGGTAAACGTGTACGTGTTTGTTGACCTCAATTTCTGCACGATGATGTTACCAATAGATTTGTGCCTGACTCATGCACACTTGGACAAACCATTACAAGCACGTGGTCTTTTTAGAAGGTGGGGAGGCAACCATAAGCACTCTGAGAGTCAAGTTAATCAAGCTATATATAGATATACCTGGGTGGAAAATGAACAGAAGTCGTGAGCCACTAGTGTTCGAGCACGGGGATAGAGAGAACAAATGAGAGAGCAATATTACTATGAGAGTGTAAAATTGCATTATCTTTAAGTGGCACTAAGTGTGAACTTTTTATTGTAGAAAATGAGGAGTGGTTATCGTTGGATGGAAAGACGTGTGGCCTCATCCTGATGGTCAATATGTCTTCTTGTAAGTGTCACTCCATCAATCTCAAGTTCAGGGACATTTAATGTTTATGAAAAGTAGCAACCCTATAGTGTAGATCTAACCTCTAGGTAGAGTGACAAGTTGACTATGAGACATCTGCTATAGAAATCTCACATCAGTCAATCATAGAAAGATATTGTACGAAAGATCTTCTTGGAATAGGTAAAGTAAGAGATGTCTTCTCTCATTAAGAGGTTAATTGCCTCGAGGATAGGCACCTCGCATAGGCCATGGTTGGTCGGCCTCTACATGGCACAAAAGACTAAGGTGATATGTTACTTCGACTACCTTAGTTATGGCCTCAGCTAGGCCAAGTAGGATAGTGATGTAGATTGTGGGGCTGATGATGCTTACTAAATAGCTGCCACATGGCCTATACTTGGAGTCTCGACAGACGAAGTGTAATAATAGTCCTTCAAAGTCCATGTATGGGTATTTATATAATGCATGGACTTTTGGGTTGAGTGGAACATAAAATTATGGGGTGATTCATTGTCAAAATGATGCTTTGGCGTGGAGTATTCTACCTTTGTATAGAGCCATGCGACGAGGTAATTGCTTGTTTAGTTGTGTTTGAGCACAACACAATAGTCCTCCAAGTTCTAGTATGAATATTTATATGACGCATGAAATTTTGTGTTGAGTATTTTTTATACCTTGCGTGGCAATTGTATGACTGGGATTTGTAGAGGCGAGGTCCAACACTAAGGACGAAGCTCTGAAAGATAGACATCTTAATAAAGTTGTCATGCTTATGCGAGGTCATAACATTAAGGATGAGACTTTAGTAGATAGGAAACTTGATTAAACTGTTATACGAATGCGAGGTCCTAGCATTGAGGACGAGGCTCTGAAAGATGCTGTGATGTATAGGCTAGGTCCTAGCTTTGAGAAAAAAAGGCTTTGAACTGTATGGTTACCTTTCTGTCATGAAATGGAATGTTGTGGCAGAGGTGATTTGAAGCCTCTGAGCTGAGCAGACTTTTTAGGGTATGTGCCAATGATTTAAAAATTGTTGCATGTTTTTAAAACATTCAACTGAGGCGTCGTCCCTTCCAAGACACGTATCTCTAGGTTATTAATGCTAACGATGATCTATGGCTGTTCGTGTTCAAGGTCAGCAACCTCACGTACATTTGAGTAGCATTGCTTCATTTGGTCCTTTGGATAGTAGTGTCTTTTCATTTTAATAGGTTGGATGAGCTTGATGAATTGATGGCCATAATCATTCTTGTGATGATCCAACAGCTAAAGTACATTGCCTCTGCCTATAAAAGGGTTCCTTCTCTTATTTGCAAGTTTTCTACTTTCACAAAAATTTAAAAATGCATCGTTACTCCGTCCAATCTGTTGACCTCAATTTCTACACGGATGATGTGGTTAATAAATTTCGGCTCGACACATGTCCTTGTGTATGGCTCCTATACACTCGAACAAACTTTAGAACATGCGGCCTTTTCAGGAGGTGGGGGAAACGATCGCGAGCACTATGACAATCAAGTCAGTCAACTCGTATAGATGTATTTGGGTGGGGAACATATGGAAGTCATGATCCAAATAGTCTACGAGCACCGAGGTAATAAGACAGGACAAATGAGAGCAATATTACTATGGGAGTGTAAAACTGCATTAATTTCAAATGGCACTAAGTGTGAACTTCTATAGTAGAAAATGAGGAGTGGTTACCATTGATGGAAAAATATGTGGCCTCATCCTCATGGTCGAGGCATCTTCTCGTAGGTGTTAGTTTATCAATTCTATGTTTAGGGACATTTAATATTTCTAAAATATAGTCACTCTATAGATTAGGTCTAATCTCTGAAATATAGACTGACAAGTTGATTGTGGGGGCATCTGTTGCAAAGATATCACATTAATCAGTCATAAAAAGATCTTGTACAAAAAATCTGTTTGGAATAGGCGAAGTGGGAGATATCTTCTCTCATTAAATGGCTAATTGACTTGAATTTATTCTACAGTACGTTATGGCACCTCGTCTAGGCCATGGAGGGTCGGCCTCTAGATGTTACATCGATTGAGGTGGTATACCAATTTGGCTAATTTGATTATGGCCTCAGCTAGGTCAAGTGGGATAGTGATGTGGGATGGGGGCCTCATGAGTGTTTCTAATTGGCCTCTACGTGGCCTATACTTGTACACATGTCAGACAAGACGTAACAAGTTTCATAGAGTCTAAACCCTTGGAGACCTGAACCAAGGATTTCTACTCTTATATCATATTAAACCACCTCAGCAAAAAGTTTAAACTATTAGAGATGTCATTAAACCATTATTTGGCAAATATTAAAATTAGATTTTTTTGTAGATTTTGATAAAAGTTGATGGAATGTTTAGTTAAAAAATTGTGGGATCAATGAAATATGTAGTTAGTATTGATTGTTTGACTTTGAGTTATATTAAAATCTGATTTGAATCAATACCAAACATGGGCTATATATTAGTGGTTCTCTAATCGCGATCAAACTTAGATTGAGAAAATAGATGGCAATATAAAGTCAGATGTGCCTTATAATTAATTTATATATACTTTGTTGTTCCATATGCAGATAGCAGTTAAGAAATTGAAGTCTATGAACTCTAAGGCTGAAATGGAATTTGCAGTGGAAGTTGAAGTTCTTGGAAGAGTACGCCACAAGAATCTATTAGGCCTGAGAGGTTACTGTGCCGGAGATGATCAACGCCTGATTGTTTATGATTACATGCCAAACCTCAGTTTGCTTTCACATCTACACGGACAATTTGCTGGAGAATCTCAACTTGATTGGAAAAAGCGCATGAAGATTGTGCTCGGCTCCGCTGAAGGCTTACTGTAAGATTCAACCACACGTGCAAACTTAAATAGATCAATTGAAAGCTTGTTATTATAGTTAAGAATGTTTGGAACGCAGTACTATATGTGAATGTGAGTTGCATAGGACAACAAATAAAGTTTTGACTTCTTTTCTTTTCTGATATTGCTCAACGTACCGAACATGCTATTAAATGTCTTAATTACTAGTGAGAAAATTTGACATCGAGAAAGAACAGAAGTCACATTTCCATTCTTAATATAACACCTGGTAAAGGAATAAAAGAATTTGATTTTTTAAGGAATTCATTCTCTGAGAATCAAAAACAATGTATCATAAAGTATTCATTTGAGGGGGTGTGCTATTACTAATCAGATACAACTTTGCAATTGGAACCTTTTTACATAACTTTAGGTTCATAGTTTGTCAGCATATATATGCATGTTCATTATTATTATTATTATTAAAATAACTGTCATTTCTTGGAAGGAAAATCCACTTTAAGCCTGTGAAATCATCTAAGAGTAGCTTGAGTTTTGAAATTCTGATTGGATTTTGCTTGCATTACATGTAGGTACTTGCACCATGAGGTGACGCCCCATATTATTCACAGAGACATCAAGGCTAGTAACGTGCTTTTGGACTCAAATTTCGAGCCATTGGTAGCTGATTTCGGGTTTGCCAAGCTGATCCCAGAGGGTGTTAGCCACATGACAACGCGAGTAAAAGGCACACTGGGCTACCTAGCACCAGAATACGCAATGTGGGGAAAAGTTTCAGAGAGTTGTGATGTGTACAGTTTCGGAATTCTTCTGCTAGAAATTGTCACTGGTAGAAAGCCTATTGAGAAACTTCACGGTGGTATAAAGCGAACCATCACAGAGTGGGCTGAGCCATTGATAACCAAAGGAAGGTTTAAAAATCTCGTGGATCCCAAGCTACATGGAAATTTTGATGAAAATCAATTAATTCAAACAATTAATATTGCTGCATTGTGTGTTCAAAGTGAGTCCGAGAAGCGGCCCACGATGAAGGAAGTGGTTGGATTATTAAATGGGTACGAGCCAAAGATGAAGCCAATGAGAATTAAAAGTGTAAGGTATGGAGAAGATTTAATGGCTCTTGATCAGGCGAGCGATGAGGATACTAGTATTAACGAAAATGAAAGCAGTGTATATGGCGTATTTGGTGCGTTGGATTCCCTGAAGATGCACGACCCTTACGAACGTTATGGGAACAGAAGAATGAGCAAAAATGTATAAGACTTTAGTTATAGTTATGTTTTGACATATACATTGATACTAAAAGCAGTGCCAGATGAATGTTTTATTCTTTCTTTTTTGCTTTAGGATCTTTGTGTCATTATGATATAGCCCTTTTGATGGAATTTGTCTCCCTTATGAGTTCTGCTAATGAGAATGTCAAATATGAATATGCATGCAGTTAAAAGTTAGGTTTCCTTTCATGTGAGCAAAATAAAATAAAATTCATCCCCAAACACCTTTCTTTAGTATTCCATAAAAAATTGACAACATTATTGTGTGACATTGATTACTAAATGAATTGTTTAGTTTTTGCTCTGCAGTTTGGAACTGCCATTGCCATATTATTGAAGTATAATCAAAGCCTTGTAACTTCTGTTAGTGATTGCTATTGTTACATGTAATCGAATGTTGTTCGCTTTAGGACAGACTTTCAAGTTTTCAAACATGACGATTTTTATGATTCCTCTATTTTCAAAATAAATTACGTTCCAATCTTACAGGGTGGATAGTGTTCTTTCAAAGTTTTATTCTCGCATGCGTGACATTGAACTCCATCATGCTCGTGTCGTGCCTTTTAGACCTGATGTGCGTAATAAAGTAATGCATGCAATTGTAAACATCGCACTATGAACTCTGCGGCACAGTCTGGCTCCTTCTCAATGCGGGCTAGTGTCCTTAGCCCCTTGACGTAGTTTGGAGATTTGGCCGAAGAGAGACACTAGTTAGCTAAGAAAATGATAAAATATAGATGAATCGTGTCCTCTCAAAGTTTTGTTTAAGATAAAGTAAGGTACCCTTTTGAGTGGCACATAATGCCTCCCCACCAAACTCAACCAAGAAACACTTTTTTTTGTAGCAAGTCAGAATGAGAGGATTCTGGTCCAAGCTTACGTAACAAGATAAATCAAATATATGCCACCACCTTTGCTTATCTCCCAAAGCACCCAACCATAAAACACTTAATTGTAGCCCAAAAGCACACTGCACACTAATTAATAAGTAGTTCACTTGACACAGTTAAAAGCTATTTTATGCTTGCTGAATAAGGAAATTTCATAAAGTCTGAGGTTACTTTGTCCTATACGCATGTATATATTGTAGGGTACCTGTCCTTCCATTGTGGATAAAACAAGAAGATTGTGAAGTACAAATATCTATTTTTCCCAAGGCAAGACAAGTTAAGTCTAGACATGGTTCCTTCATCACCAGCTAAAATTCTTATTGGGATATCACTAGATTCTGATCAAAGTAAAGCCCTTCTCTCTTGGGCTATTGGAGTTCTAGCTCGACCGGGCGACACGGTTATCGCCTTGCATGTTGTCGGTTAGTCAAATTATTCTGATACGCAAATTATTTATCTTAGTTGTTTGCTAATGTAAATGATAGTCCAATGAAATATTTTCATAAATTTGATTGCATTTTCTTCTTTCGTGTATGTGTGATGAAGCAGTGGCTAAGGCCAACAAAAATTCTTCGGTTCGAAGAAAAGAGATAAATAACAAAGGGCAGTCGGCAAGAAAATGTCAAAAACAAATTCGACTGGCGAAATCATATGTCATATCCATCATGGGAGAGTTTGTTAAGATTTGTCTGTCTAAAGAGGCAAGAATTCTTAGTAAACTCTAGTTCAAAATTCAATTGGACGGCATTTAGAATTTTAATTAAAATATCCAAAAAACTCTTCTTTTTCAGGTTAATTTGGAGGCTAGAGTTGGATTCAATTCTAGTGCTGGTAGAGGTCTTATTGAAGAAACAAAAAGCATTGCAGCAGATTATCTTCTCATTGGTGGGAAAAAGAACCAATCAAACAGGTCAGGGACATCATCAATATTCACAAAAATCTTCAAGAAGAAAATTTCAAGAATTTCATTTTCTCTGTTTGCAATTAGACCTCCTCGTACCATTTCAAAGTATTGCTACCAGCATGTTCCTGAAGGTTGTTCTTTAATCTTGCTCGACCCAACTAAATGCCAGCAACAATATTTTCATTCCAAATCCAGACGCACTCAAGGTTAGCATTACCGTCCAATACTGTGAACCAAACAAGCGCAAATTTTTCATAATTATAAAAAAAAAATAATAATAATAATAATATTAATGGGTTTTTCGATTTCTATTGTGTAACAGAATTTGATCGAGAGTTAAACACCTGGAGTGCAGAAAAGATAGAGAGCTCATTTTCATCAGACAAAAATGGGATTTATTCGAAACGAAAGTGCGAAAATCCATCTCCAACAACAGTGCTAGGTGTCTGTGAAGGAGAATCACAGAGCACTGATGAAGATTGTTCAAGCTTAGCAGAATCATGCATTACAAATAATTATTCTTCGCCGGGTTCTTTTGAATTGAAAAGGAAACTACAAATCGAGAAACCGATGAGGATACTGAAGCAAATATCATATTTCTTTCGTTCACCTATCGATTGGAGTGGAGGAAATCGAAATGGTAGCAGCCTCAAAGGAAAGCAACAATCTTTGTTAAGGTGCTTTAGCTATCAACAGATTGCAAAAGCCACAAACAATTTCCATGCAGGTAAAATGCAATTATATCTTCTCCTATTTTCTATTATATTTTGATATATAACAGCCCTAACAAAGTCGTGTTCTCGATAAATTTACTAGAAAATCTAGATTGAGAATGAAGTTATTTCTTCTAGGCCAGATTTATGAAGAAAAAAAAAATGACACGAATTTTTGGTGGCCAATCTCCTTAAACAAAGGTCCACCCATGAATCTAATGTAGCGAGGTAGTTAACAACTACAACGGGACGTGTTAATTTAGGTCTATACCTTTCTAGTCTAACTTTTTTACCAAGAACTTAATGTTAATAAGAAGAATTACCCAAAATATGTCACAACTTATCCCACATACATATCTCTATTTGGCTCTTGTTGGGGACCGCTTATTCTCCTATTTTTAGTCATTTTTCGACCGTTATACAATGCAACATTGAGTGTAACTGGGTCCCATACCAGCCACATATATTGACTGCTACGATTGATTGATTACCCAACAATTAACGTAGATAACAAAATGACCTATGTGCCGCTCTAGCATTTCATTAATTTTTTGAGGGGGACATTTCCAGTAATTCAAACATCAAAAAAGACGGCTGCTTCTAATTTGTCCGACAAGTTGTTGAAAAAATGAAAATTGGGGTTTTTTTTTTCTCATTTAAATGGCACCAGACGGGCTTATTTGAGTATATTCTCAATTCTTGGTACGACTACAAATTCATCTTACAAGCCAAGTAAAATTGAGCAGAGGTTTTTTGGTGCAGAAAACTTGGTAGGACAAGGAGGATATTCAGAGGTTTATAAAGGGGAACTTGATAGTGGATGCAACATAGCAGTGAAGCGTTTAACCAAAGATAATTCAAATGAAAACAAGGAAAAAGAGTTTCTTATGGAATTGGGCATAATTGGACAAATCAACCATCCTAATACTGCACAATTAGTGGGTTGCTGCATTGAAAATGGCCTTTATCTCATTTTCAAATTCTATCCCAATGGCACTCTGTCATCGGCATTACATGGTACGTTAACTTTACCCACTACTTATAAGAACTACCAAACACGTCTAGACGAAAACTTACAATAAATTTGTTGTGACAGGTCAATCGTGCGACTCACTTGACTGGCCTGTTCGATTGAGAATCGCACTTGGAGTCGCTAGGGGGCTGCATTATCTTCACAAATGTTGCAAACACCGAATAATACATCGTGATATCAAAGCCTCTAACGTTCTTCTAGCTCCAGATTACGAACCACAGGTTAAAAATCGAAATATTTTTCAAATTTTTTTATTTTTATTTTGTGAAAGTTTGAATTTAATCCTTTACAGATATCTGATTTTGGGCTTGCAAAATGGTTGCCCAACAAGTGGACTCACCATGCTGTTGTTCCAATTGAGGGCACATTCGGGTACTTAGCTCCAGAGTATTTTATGCATGGAATTGTGGATGAGAAAATAGATGTTTTTGCATTTGGGGTGCTTCTTTTGGAGATCGTAACTGGCCGGAAACCGGTCGACTCAGAACGAAGCCTGCTTTTATGGGTAAAAATCGACCCTTAGTATCAACGTTGAACGATTAATATTTAACTTATTTGTAGTTATTTTTTAAATTTTCCATTAGTAACACCAAACCTTAAATATGATTAGGCGAGACCCATTATGGAATCTGGGAATTTAACTCAATTGGCAGATCCAAAATTGGAAGGTAAATATGACATGGATCAACTGCATAGAGTTGTACTCACTGCTTCATATTGTGTACGACAATCATCCATATGGAGGCCATCTATGACGGAGGTTTGTTTTCACACAACAATTTTTTATTTTTTTTTTAATCTTAATTTAGGCCTTCGTTTGAATACGAATAATAAATTAATTTATAAATTTAATTAAAGTCAAACATTAATTTCAATCATACATTCATAGTAAAAGTTAGCACATGTTTGGTACGGATTAATATAAGTTAAAGTTAATAATTAATTTTAACTACATAATTTTTAACAATATATTTTATCAAATTTTATTAAAAATCTGATTTTAATCCCCACTAAACAGGGGCTTTATGTTTTGAATTTTCGGACTTCAATTTGAAAAAAATCACTGGAAATACTTATAAGCTAGATAGAGTATGTTTTATTCATATTCGTTAAAATGTGTTTCTAATGTGTATTAATTTCAGGTGATTCAATTATTAACTTATGGCCAAGATTCGGAGCTAGTACGAAGTCGAAGAATACCAAATTTTACGAGTGATGAGATGGATGATTACTCTATGATATATGGATACCAACTCCCATCGGATCTAACTTTGGAGGATATTTAATAAACATGAATTAATAATTTTAGATTGATTGTGTTCATTTATATCTGTAATAATATTGAGATTGTTTGTGTTCATTTTTGACTGCCTAAATTTCGTAGGAGTACAAGGTTGTGCTTCCTTGGATTTTGTGATTTAAGAATAATTTGATTGCTAGTTATTATAGATTTTTTTTTTTCTTTTTTTGATTATTTGTAACTTTTTTTAAAAAAAAAGTTGAGAAATATAAAAGTTTTATGGAATTTTCTTGATCTTAGTTTAGTGGAAATTAATAAGATATCATACATTTTCAGTCAATATTTTTGTGAGAATTTATCCATCGAAAGCTAATATGACATGCAACCGTAACAAGACAGTTGCGATCACCAGCAAAGTTACCAAATTCGTCACGGAAGTAGAGAACAGCGCCAAAATTCACGATTAATGAAATGTTGATAGACTTAAATGATGAATAATACAAAGAAACGATATAAAAGAGTACGAGCAAAATAAAGTGATTTGACCAACGTACTACGATAAAACTTTGAAATGTTAATCACTTGGAAGTATAGTCTCCTAAAGTCTAAATTTGACATTTAGCTAGTTACCGTCCGGTCTAGTCCATTTCACATTTTCGAACAAGTTATCAAGATAAATAAAATCAAAATCCACCTCTACAATGAAAACTCATTTAGTCTAAGATACAGTTGATATAAAGTGAATAATGTGGATTAAATATGTCAATTGCTAATGAACTTTCAATTGACATTGTATTAAAAAATATATTGAATTTTTACTCAATTTTTCAAATAATTATTTGGTTGCAATTTGAATTTTAAAAGTTTTTCGAGTTTTTACTGAATTTCCTAAAATGTTATATCAATATCATTCGCTATTTTGAAAGTTGATTGACATGTGATATGGCAGACAAATTTTTCACACGTGGCATGCTTTCGATGTTACTATATGCCCCATTACGAAAATCGTGACTGGAGTATTTTTTTTTTAAATGGTGAGTGACAGAGGAAATAAATCTTGGTAATTTTAATAACGATTCGAAAAATTTTCAGCCCCTGTTTTCAATAAAATAATATTTTCCATTACACCAATAATTTTTCCTTCTTTTTCAACCACACATTTTTCATCAATCTACTATTCCAGAATACATTCTTCCAAAATAATATGGTTCAAGCACACCCTAAAATTCTCATTCGCATTCGCATTCTTCTTCTCATTTTTAACCACACATTTTTCAATAAAATAATATTTTCCATCACATCAATATTTTTTTCCCTTTTTTTCAACCACACATTCTCCATCAATCTATTATTCCAGAATATATTCTTGCAAAATAATGTTACTCAAAACACTATTTAATGGGAATTGAAAAACATTTATCCCCTGTTTGATAGAAATTAAAATTTAAAAATCTAAATCTAAATCAACAATTAATTTTAAACATATACTTTATGAGACTCAAAATTTTTTAATCATACATTTCATTAATTTTTATCAAAATCTATTAAAATTTTGATTTTAATCCCCACCAAATAGGAGCTTATAAGAGTGAAACCTTGGAAATTTTTAAAATTTTAATCTCAATTGAAAAAATATTAAAAAAAGAGTTCATTGAAAATTAGGATATCGAACTTTAATATTGTAAATAAACATGGGAATTACTTAAAAGGAAATTAATTTATAATCTATCAAATGGACAAAATGTAAATGCCAATGTGCAACAGTGCAAGTGGACAGAGAGAGCGTTGGAATTGGAAGTTGAGTGGGCTGGACCACCAGAGAGTAGCGCGGACAAAGGGTCCCACTTGGGCAAGAGTTTGGGACGGGCACACGTGAACTTCACGAGGTAAGGACCAGTAATAACTAATAAGGACCCCACTATAAATAATCATTGTTTCCTCCTCTTACTTATAAACAAAATCTAAAATAATTATATTTTTGTTGTAAAATAATGAGATAATTATTAAAAATTATTTAGTATTATCATGATACATAAATAAGTTTTATATAGTTCAGAAGGTGTATTTCATTCTAACTATAACTCTCATTTTAGACTCTATAAATACCGGTCTTGATTCTCAATAAAATACACACAAATCTATTGACTTTTATTCTTTCTTATTTTTCTTTTTTTTTTTATAATACGTTATCAGCANTATAGGGTTTTGATTCTCATAATAACACAGAAAAGTCTATTGACTTTATTCTCTCTTTTCTTTTCTCTCTTTTTATAACATGCTATCAGTAAGAAAGCTTAATTTTTCAAAGTTTCTAAGAAGGTAATAATTTTCTTTAAACATAATCATCTCTCATATGTATCAAAATTAATTTGGTGACATGTGAATTTTTTTTATATGTATGCGTCGCCCCCATGGTAATATTATTTGTTGAACAATTAGTGTAGATTATATGTTAATGATAATTAGGATCATTAATCACTAAACCAATGAAAACTTTCTGTCATAGGTTTCTGTGCCTGAATAAAATCTCTCTCTCTCTCTCTCTCTCTCCCTCCCTCCCTCCATCCACATACTTTCTTTCTTTAAGAGCCTAACTACCATGTAATTGTTTTTTTCCTCTCTATTTTCACACGCACTGTATATCAAATTCTCGGATTTTTGTGTTGTCCAAATTATTTATAAATTGCATGATTACGTTATAATAATTCTAATATATATGTGATTATTTAATGTATTTAACTTGTGCATTATATAAGATTATATTTTTTTTTGTAATAAATAGTTTGTTGTGGCTCCAACAGTAGCACAACATTATAAATAATATTCCAGAAGAATATTATTTGCTCATAAGGAGCATAAATTATAACTTTTCAATATTCCAGAAGAATCTTGATATATTACTCTTGAAGAAGCAAATATATTGTTCATAAAGAGCTATTGTTTTGAAATAATAGTCTATTGTTGTCCCTGAAATTGGACAACATCATAATTAATATTCCAAAAGAATATTACTTGCTCCTGAAGATCATGAATTATAATTTTCAATATTTTAGAAAAATATTAACTATTGATTTTGAATGAGCAATAATAAAAATAACGTGCTCTCAAAAAACCACATGTTTCGAAGAATGTATCATTTTGAATTCATGTTTATCCATAAGGACAACATGTAATTAATTTCATGATGATATTGATTAGTTTAATTATTTGAATGATATATGATTATATAATGTTTAATCATATTCTTCAAATTTAAATAATTGAATTATATCTTATATTGAACCAGAAGTTCAATTTGACTTTATTGTTTGGCATGACCAGTTGTATCATCACTGGATCAATAATGATGCGAAATTAAATATT
>CAIGRQ010052717.1:0-10685 GCA_903798375.1 Fraxinus sp. D2006-0159
CCCCCCCCCCCCCCCCCCCGCCCTGAAACATGTGCATATATCAAATTAGATCTCACAGAGAAATTCATAATGCATGTACATAGTATAAAAAAACATGAACACATCCCACAAACTTGTCTGAATACACCAAAAACACACATGCAAATCTCTGCAAAAGACCTCCCATGTATATATAAACATTGTATTTAGAATTGTTACATTGTTATTGGGATCTCTCAAGAATTTCTGCTTCCATTTCTTGAAGGTTTTATTGCAGGCAACAACTACAAGGATTTCTAGCCATTTTCTGAGAAATACATTGGTGCAATGAGCTTCATGAATTAATTATGTAACCCCCTTCAAATCGTCAAAAGTTTCATGGTAATTAATTATGTAGTTGAATTTATACATTTTTTTTCTTTCTGTGATTATTAATTATTCTCAGTTCAGACGTTATGTAGTTGGACTTATTTGCTCACAAGGAAAAATGGAATTCCCCACAAGTCATCCCAACATTTTTTTTTCTTATCGTCAAAAGCTTTTGATTTAGTTTTGAATTCCCTCTTCGCCGGCGATTTGCCCGAAAGGGAGCCTCTTTCAGAGGAAACTAGAAAAATCATGATCGAAATAGCAGGCCGAAAGTTATGAAACTTGAGTATGATCGAGTAGTAACCCCACTGGAAATGAATAACATTACTCTTCGAAGAAAGATGAAATGGGCTGGAATTGAACACCATAAAGAGGTTAAATTAGAGAATTAAAGACACAATACGATGACCCCAAGAAATGTANGTAACCCCACTGGAAATGAATAACATTACTCTTCGAAGAAAGATGAAATGGGCTGGAATTGAACACCATAAAGAGGTTAAATTAGAGAATTAAAGACACAATACGATGACCCCAAGAAATGTAAAGACTTTTTCATTTTAATTTGTGAGAAAGTTCAATGTAGAAGAGTAATACTTTCTCCAACCACCAAGTTGATTTCCTATTGCTGCGAGACAAAATTAGGTTTCACTTTTGTTATTTCTTGTGTACAACATTAATAAGCTGTTTACATATATATATACTTTATTCATTTTTTCTTGTTTATAATACAATCAGAAACTAAATTTGTATCCTCTGAAGTTTCTGGGCAGCAACACGAGATAGTATTGTCACTATGGACCGACTGATTTTCTACTTTCTTAAGGTACTAAGCCTGTGAGAAGAATCAGCAAAAATGGCATGCACTTTGTCATCCATAACAAGCTCTCAAATTTCCAATGCCGCCAGCAATAATGTGCTTAAAGAAGAAGGCAGGCTTCATTGCTCATTTTCAAGTAAAGAACTGTGTCAGAGAACGGGAATGCGAAGATCATACTCAGAAAACCATCTATGTTGTTATAAAAGTCATATTCAGTCTTCAACGACAGAACCAAAGCTAAAGAACAGCCGTTCCATGAGTTTCTTCAATATTCCTTTGTCAGATACTTTTCGATCGTTTTTGTTTGATCCAGAGACGAGAAAAGAGAGAAAAATGGAGCAGAACATGGTAGAAGTAGGTGACCACGAGGAGATGGATGTGGAGAAGAAGAGAGTGAATTGGGTCGAAAAACTTCTAGAAATCCGAAATATCTGGAAAGAGAAACAACTGAAAGATGAAGGAAATGTTGGCAAAGAAAATGAGAAAGATTGTGATGAAGATGGAGGTTGTGAAGCGGATTATGGAGACGATGAGGTTGATATCCATATAGATAGAGAAACATTCTCGGCCTTGTTGAAACACGTATCCTGGTCAGATTCTAAGCTATTTTCTCAGCTGGCCTTCTTGTCTGACAGGGCATATGTGATTACAGATATCAAGGTATGTTCATTAACTGCATCGTAAGTACATTTAACATTGTTCTTAACACAAGTAAACAATATAGTCTTGTGTTAACAATACAGTAGACGGGATTTTAACTTCTTTTTCTTCCTAATTCTGTCTAGTCATGTCAAATCCACCTTATAAAACTTTGTAAACTTCCTCATCTAAGATAGAATTGACAGGCATTTTGTAAATACAATTCACCAGTATAACATAAAGTGACATGCCTGAAAGAACAAGCTTAGGCTTTAAAACCTCATTCTATGCTTTTTTCATCTTCTTCCCCTTCTACGCATCCAAAATGGTACGTATTGCCCATCGGCAACTAATCTTCGTTGTAAATTTTTGCCATCGCTTTATTTCCGTTTCCTGAGCATTAGGCAAGGTCATCAGAAAACATTCCCAAGTAGCAGCCTGAATTTGCCCTCTACAACTTAAAGAAACAAGATCTGCAGTCAAGTCATTGGGGCACCACCGTTGTCCCTGTAAGGGCATTGCTATCCCAACCTTAAATTCTTTACAACCACTTATATCATATTAGCACAATGTAACACAAATCTAGAACGGTTAAGCACGTTAAACAACAATACTGTCAAAAGGAAATTTCAACAGGATGGTAAAAATAAAGGACCTTCCCAAAAATGAACTTACAAAATTGAAAGAACATTTAAAATAGAAGCCGAAAAAATAATAATCCTGAGCCCTCTAACTGCTATTGTGTTTAGTTTCATCTCCTTCATTTAGACAACGATAATCCATAAATAGTTTATATTACGCTTTGAGAAGATAATGCATGAACCTAGTTGAATCACTTAAAAGTAAATTAACTTTGTTCCAAAAACATGCAGATGGGTGATTTAAGGAGATATTGTGGACTAGACTTCGTAACATCTTCCCTAGAGAAGAAGGCAGAAACAGCAGCTATAAAGGTCAAAATTGAGCAGGATTCCACTAGTGTACCGGTAGCAACACCAGCAATGACCATTCCTCTTTCAGAAAAAAAGGATAATTCTGAACAAAGACGCTACACTAGTTCATCTGCTGCTTATGAAATTGCAGTGGCAGCCGCATCTTATCTCCAATCTCGTGCTAAGGACCTGATATCCTTGGGGTCTGAACCCCAACTTACATTTGATGTTTCCTTAGGGGGAAGAGATGAGCACCAGGAAATGGATGAAGAGAGTGCAAACCAACATGTTCACAAATCAGAGATGGCTGCATGTGTAGCAGCTTCAACAATGACAGCAGTTGTTGCCGCAGATGAGAAGCAAAAACAAGAGGCAGCAAGGGATCTTCAGTCACTTCATTCCTCTCCTTGTGATTGGTTTGTTTGTGATGATTCAAAGATACACACGCGCTGTTTTGTAATCCAGGTAATGCCATATATTATCCAGGATTGTATTCACACCAACTTCGAATATAAATATTGACTGATGTAAATATAGTAGAAATATAGTGCAAAAATGAATTTCAAAAAGATTGCTGGAAATGTGGCCATAGAACTATATACTACTTAGAATTCAAGAGAGATCTAAGTTGAGAGTATTGCCCATAGCTTGATAAACCAGTTGTTGATGAATTGCAGGGATCGGACTCAATGGCATCATGGCAGGCAAATCTCTTATTCGAACCCACCAAATTTGAGGTAAGACTTTCAAAACCATCCTCTAAATAGTTAAGAGAGCCCCAAGGAAAGAGAAAAGTAGAATCAACAGGAGTACTTCCATTTATAACAGGGAACAGATGCCCCAGTTCATAGAGGAATTTATGAGGCTGCAAAGGGAATATATGAGCAATTCATGCCAGAAATAATGGAACATTTGAATAAATTTGGGGAGAGAGCAAAATTTCAATTTACTGGTCATTCTCTAGGGGGCAGTCTTGCACTTCTGGTCAACTTGATGTTACTAACAAGAAAGGTAGTTATGCCATCTGCTCTTCTACCAGTGGTCACTTTTGGGTCGCCATTTATCTTCTGTGAAGGTCAGAAAGTCCTCAATAAATTGGGTTTGGACGAAAACCATGTTTATTGTGTGATGATGCACAGGGATATAGTCCCGAGAGCATTCTCCTGTACCTACCCTGACTATGCAACTCAAGTCCTGAAGCGTCTAAATGGCACCTTTCTGTCCCATCCTTGTCTAAAGAAAAATGTGAGTGCCTTTTCAGTTAACTAGCTAGATTTGGGATAAATGATAAGATGTTGACACAAATACCTGCATCCACATTGACATTATCGATTGCTATTAAATTTCAAATGTTAGCTTTGCCAATATATCTAATTTTTCCTGCTAAATGTCATAATTCTTTGCAGAAATTATTATATTCTCCTGTGGGGAAAATGTTTATTCTTCAGCCCAATGAGAAGTCATCTCCTCATCATCATTTACTTCCTTCAGGCAGTGCCTTATACGCCTTGGAAAATACCGACTGCACCCTTACCAAGAGAGCTCTTCGAGCATTCCTAAATTCTCCCCATCCACTGGAAACTCTAAGTGATCCCAAAGCCTATGGTTCTGATGGTACAATCATTAGGGACCATGAATCAAGCAATTATCTGAAGGCATTGAATGATGTTATCAGACAACATACAAGGCTTGTCGTCAAAGAAGCAAGAGAACAGAGGAACCAGCTGTGGCCATTATTGGACCACAAACCTAATTTCGAAGATAGGCTAGTGGCAAAGAAAATAATGACGGGCGTATAAACCTTTTCCTGGCTATCAATTCCAGGTGTCCACAAGACTTGAATGCAGAAATTTAATTTTTCTTCAATCTTGTAAGTCAGCATCTTGTTTATCATTGTATAATTGTACGGATAGTTTGCCAATAATGTTGATATAATATGTTGATGTGAGTTAGAAAATTTTATTCAACAATTTATAAGCAAAATTCAGGAAATGATTCACGAACTCAAGATCCTACCACAAAGAAAGCTCTACATTGCTTAAGATAATACAAAGTGCAACAAACAAATTACAAATGACCAAGAATGCTACATCATACGGTCTTAACTACCACTACCACGTAATAACAGAGGTGCGTATGTAAACTATCAGGTCTTAGCTTTAGAATTCTGTCGAGGAAAGTTGTATCATGAATCCCAGTTCATAACTCATGCAAGTAATAATCTTGGCAATCTACATGCCAGTTTTCCTCCTACACTTGAACTCTGAGTTTGAATATAAACAATTTAAGCATATTAGTTAAACATCTCAAGATATATAAAAGGGTTGCAATCGCAGCTCTAAAACTATAATATCTCATCTCTCTTAGTGTGATTGGAAGTTTGAAACACACAGAAAAAATCTGAATGACCTTTAATGACAATGAGTTGGGGGATGAACCCAACTTCTTAAAGGTGAGTGAGGCATTGCCTTTTCAAGATCATGGCCATGAGTTACAAAGACAGCTAAAATTGAGAAGGCATTTTGCACTGCTATCAATGGAAATAGAAACTCCACTAACCTCCGTTATGTAGTGAACTAGTGACCCATATAGTTTACAATCAACTTAAACATTTACATCAACAACAGAGTTGAAAAGGTTCAATAGTAATCCATTACACAGTTGCCGAATACAAATCCATGTTGAAAAGAAACATCCTATAGAGAGAACTTACAATAAAGATAGAAAACACATGGAACTTCAAAATTATTACGGTGTACCCTTAGATCCATCATTTTCCTTCAGCAGCCATCCTCTTGCGTATCTCAAAAGCTGTATTAAAAATACCATTGGTCGGCTGGTTGCACACAAAGCACTTCTTACTTTTTGCATGGTGCTGACATAGAAATGAAATCACAATTGGATAATATAATGTGATATGTACTCTCTTTTTTAAAGTTTCAGGCACTACTTATTGCATGGTAATATGAACAATGAACTGAATTCATTAGTAAAAACTAAAACAAAACAAAAAAAAATATTTGTTATGTACTTAGTTTTTCAATTTAGTTTCTTTTCAAGCGAATTGTTTTGTTTCTTTCTTTCTTTTTTTGGATGAGGATTGAAGGATTGCCATTATGATTGATTGAACTCATCCAATAGAAATTGTGACTACAGTTCAAAAGGTTGAAATTAGACCAAAGGGAATCAAACATTGATGACAAAATGCAGCGATCTGCCATAATTTTTTATACTCACACTTCACAATGGAAGCAACAGGTGATGATAGATAACTCTTAGTAAATTTAGGAGCCTTTTATTTAAAAATTTTTCCTTCTAAGAATCATGCATTAGTTTGTCGAAGGTCAAAGAAGCCATAATTGTGATCCCTCCTAAAAAATTCAAGAAATGACTGCAAATATTAAAATAAAAAGATGTGAATAATCTGTTACCTTCAATGCACAATGCTCACAGAAGTAGTGCTTGCACTTGGTCTCAACAGGATCTACAAAAGGCTCCCTGCAAATAAAACATGCAAATGGCAGTGAATCATCATCATCTTCGTCACTCATCTCAGCATCCCCCTCATCATCATCCTTCATTCCCAAAGCCAAAGCTTTTTTTCTTGCCTTCTCTCTTTCATCCCAGTCCTTCTCAAGCTGCCAACCAGACTTGTAATCCCCCCTATCATGCATGAACTTGCATGAATCTCCATACCCACAATAGCCAGTTTCTTTATAATCTTTACAAATATCTGGCTGATAGTCAAATCTTGCTGAAACTCTAATGTGGGCAGAAGCTCTTAGAGGTCCATGCGCTCCACCAGCTTTTTCACTGGCAACCGTGTGCTCTCTTCGGAACCCAGCCTTGTAATCAGTATACCCATGTATCCCCTTGTACAACTTTTCATCACCATCACTCTTCTTCTTTCCTTTTAGAGCCTCCTCAGATTTCTTTAGAACCCTCTCCCTAATAGCCCGAGCATCCCTAGAGAACTCTGTCTCAGTTTCCAATGTGGCTGTTGCTTTACTATCATTCTGAACCTGAATTTCCTTAGAGGACTCGTACTCAAAAACTGGGGCTCTTGTTTCTAGGTTAGACTCTGACATCATAGAACGCTTGGTAGTCCCACTAGAGAAGTGTAGTTTATTGTCAACAGCAGTTGGCTTCTTCTTATTGTATATCACTGTACTCTCGGCTTTAGAATCTTCATCCTCATTCTCCCCCTCTTCCGGGGCAGTCCTTTTTCTGATATTTTTCGCCTTGGATGGCTTTCTCAAGAAATTGCAGACTGCAAAACATAATTTTTTTCTAAGTTTCCAAAAATTAAATAAGTAAAACAACTAAATCTAAGAGATCAGAACACAAAGTTCAATGAGAGAATGATTGAAACAAAAATTTCACAAAACCCTTAAGATTCAAAAACTATCTCCATGAAATAAGTGGTGAACGCTATGGCCGACTCATTGATATGTTACATAGAGAATCCTGGAAACCTAATACTAATTATCTGCTAGTTAAACAAAATAAGTTGAGCACGGAAATGCATTTAATACTTTACATTTAAACATACTAAGTTTACCTTTTGTAAGACAAAAAGGACGGATTCATATGGAATATAAAGCTAAATAAATTGAAGGTATCAATTAATTAACCACCGGGTTTGTATAATATTGTAAACTATCACACTTATAAATTCCAGTTGATATTGTATATGAATTTTCATTAGGTTGCCAATGTCATACAAATGCCGCAGCAAGTACATGTCAAGTAACTCCTGAGCTATCCATTGAAGTTCAATAAATAGTTAATTAATGGAGTAAATATTAAGACCATAAAATTAATAGCAATCACAATCAAATGTGGAAAATGTATTTCAATTTGTATACAGTATTCTTCTGTTCTAAGATATTTCAATAAATGCAATTGAAACTTCTCCTAATCAGAACAACAATTCTTGCTTAATTTGTCTGCCTAGCTTACAATATAAAAATACAAACCAAAACTTCCCCTAGTTAAACTTATGTTACGGAAAACTACAAGAAACATAACATCAAACTGTTGACCATTTTTTACCCCTGACACAAATTGGATTCTCAATTAATGAACTATTTCACTCTCTTCAAACTATCACATTCAGACAAGCAAGTATACAGAATACTCAAAACTCAAATACAGTAGAACGGAATGGAACTGGAAGAAGAAGTAACATAGTATGTCGTCCCAATGTTTAAAAGTTGAAGACAAGACATTATAATTCTACCCTCGTTCAAAAACCATAATACAACACTCCCTATATTGCAAACCTGATAAAGATAAGAACTTTAAGCCAACAATTCAAAGTACGACGAAAGTAAAACCTAGTTCATTACTAAATTGATATATTTGATATTGAAAACGAAAATCATGATGCAAATTAACTCGCATTGCCATCAAAACAAAAGGCAATAAATAAAGAAACAGTATTTCACCTTTTATTACATCGAAGGTCTTTATCCAATATACAGACTCATCAAGGTATACACTTTTATTCACCAAGATACATAGTTCTAAGTCAAATTCTTCTCTGAAAAGGTATTACAAGAAAAGGTCTAGTTTTTTTTTTTTCTATCAGAATTAAGATCTTCGTTCAAAGATTCAACACTTGATACATCATTGCATTGCCCCATGAAAAAACCCATCAAAATTTTCCAATCCAGTACCCAACTACACGCAAATTTCACAAGATGAAAATAAAAACCATAAGAAGATGAAGAAATTAATTTAAAAAATTATTATTGTCAACCACGGACAAATATAATCAAGAACCAGAGTATCATGCTCTTCAATTTTGATATGTCAGGTATCAAAATATGAAAAAAGACATTTAATTCGAAATTTTAATATGAATAAAGATACAGGGAAAAATGAAAAAAATCAAACCTTGTTCAGATTGTTCACTTGAATCTGCCATTGAAAAAGTTTAGTTCTGGAATAAGTTTTATAGCAGTGATTTAAGACACGGGGGCTGAGATTTAAGAAAGTCGACTTCTTGGACTGCACCTTCTAAAGATCCAGCTGTAATTACATAAACAAAAAGATTATAAACATTCTTGCGTCAAAATCCTTCTAAAAAACATATCAAGTTGTAGAAAAGAAAAACATGATCCGGGAGCAAACATGCCATTAGTAAAAATATAAAATAAATTCAGAACTCAAGGGGGAAAAAACCATAAAGAGCACCTCTGAAATCGCGTGGCAGTATTATTTAAACTAGATAAACCAAAAAAAAAAAAGGTTAGAGAGGACAATTTAAAGAGGGTTTTAGGTTTGTCTGGTAAAAGAGGGAACAAGACAATTTTTCGTAGATTTGGCTTTTTAGTTCCAAATTCACAGTAAAATTGAAATCTTCAAGTAATTCGCAAAAACAATTCAAGACTAAAATATGTACTAATGGCGATTGGCGAAGAAATTCATAATATGGAACATATAGGGGGTGTGTGGTAGAGATTAAAATCAGATTAAAATTGAAAATATAGCCGTTATTGATGACTTTTATTAGACGGGTGGGACCCAATAACGGCCATATTTTCAATTTTAATTGGATTTTAAGCTGTACGATTCATTTTAGAGGGTGTGTGGTAGAGATTAAAATCAGATTAAAATTGAAAATATAGCCGTTATTGTTGACTTTTATTAGACGGGTGGGACCCAATAACGGCCATATTTTCAATTTTAATTGGATTTTAAGCTGTACCAAACAGGCCCATAATAAACATAAAAGGCCAGTTTTGACTAAACTTTTCCATAAAAAAACCAATTTTCATAAAAGGCAAACAAATAATGCAATATTTTGAGAATGCCGAATGTAATTCAAAACTCATCTCTATACAAACAACTAAATAAAAACTTGAAACAGATTAATGGAGAGAGACAACAAATTAAAATCGAAGGAGAAAAACCCACAATTGAAGGAAGCTTCTGTAGAGATGGAGGAGGCGGATAATTTGGACAAGGGCTGATATTAAAAAAAAAAAATAGCTGGGCGCACTTAAATCTTGACTGAGCCTTGCAAGGGCGGTAGCTCGGTCTAGCCTAGGCCATATCCGCCAATGGTTGCGCTCGATATCCTACGTTTTCATATTAAGCCCCAAAAGAGGTGGCAATCGAGCCGAGCGACTCATGAGCCACCCGAGCCGAGCTAGCTCGCCCCGCTCACCTCATTTTTTTACGAGCGGCTCGTGGGCGAGCTCACGAGCCGAGCCCACGAGCCGAGCCCACGAAACAGGCTCGTGGGCTCATCCAAAATCAATGGTTTATCTACTTTTTTAAAAGGTTTTTCTTTTAAAAAAAAAAAGCTCCCAAGCCGAGCTCGTGGGTATATGGGCCGAGCGGACCACTAAGCCCCTGTTGGGTACAAATTAAAATATGATTTTAATTTTAAATCAAAGTCAAGAATTAATTTTAACCACACATTTTTTTATGAGAACCACAACTTTTCAACCACACGTTTCATCAACGTTTATCAAAATCTACTGAAAATCTGATTTTAATCTACCACGAACAGGGCTGAATTGTTGCAATTCGGAAAACAATCAGGCATATGTTTAAGGCTTAATAACGTGACATGGATAAAGGCTCAACAAAAGACATGTAGATGAAACCAATCCCAAACAACACTATTCAGAAATGAATCCCATTATTCAAGCTTATGCAGTCGACTTCAGCTGAAGACAATTACGATGAAAGCAACCACATATCCATGTACAAAGTCCATGGACGATAATGGTTTTTAAATTCACCATCTCACAATAGCTATAGGCAAGTTAACCTTGGCTGAAAATTTATGATAAACCAGCAAGAAGAAAAACAAACCCGTGGCTTGTGGGAAATGGGATTGCAATTTGAGTTCAATTTTAATTTTTAGGGTTGAAAGTTTGACATTGAATGAATGAATCGGCGGCTTCAATGGATTGGAATGAGTTTTT
>CAIGRQ010052724.1:0-11468 GCA_903798375.1 Fraxinus sp. D2006-0159
CCACATACATCACTTCAAAAAAATGCATTCTCTAATTTTAATGTGTACCAAACACACTCTTAAACTAAAAACCTGATTTTTGAACTTAGAAACTTAAACACCTTACTTGTGATTTTTTTCCCTTTGTAAAATATGGAAATGTTAGCCCAAATTCATGGCTCAAAAATGGATCTTAGCTCAACTAACTTCATTCTCAACCCAGCCCAATGTTCAATTATTCAAATTTAGTTTATAATTCTACAACAATTACATATTTCTTTTATTCATATTCATGATACACAAATAACTAGTTACCAAATCAGATATTTTATTTCACACACACACATAACTAAGTTTAAAGGGTTCGCTAATAATCAAATTAGTTTATTATATAACAAATATTTTTTATTGATTAAAGATAAATGATGTATTTGAACAGTATGAAATGCCACGTGTTTGACTAAGTTTAAAAGTAATTAATTTTTTTCTAATGTATTTTTTCATATATTACTTATTTGGGCCACGTTTGTTTAATCTAAATTAAAGTCAAACAATCAATATTAACAACATCTTTTATGAGTCCCACAACTTTTTAACCACACATTTCAAAAATTTCTTTCACGGTCTGCTAAAAATCTAATTTCAATCCCTAGCAAACACCCACTTGTACTTGTGAGTTAAATACTTATTTATTTCAACCAATAAATAGATGTTATTATCAAAATAAGTAAATATGTTATATATTTAATTTTATTAGTTAAAATTTTATTTTTTCTACTTTGTTACGAGAGTCCAAAAATATATTATAACCTACATTACTATGAATGTCATGAATTTAATCTTTTAAACTAAATCTCGTGTTGTATAGAGCATCTTTTATAATATAAATTTATTGAAAAAAATTAAATTTTAGCCCACCCTAATATATATTTCTGGTTTCGTCACTGACCAGTACAATACTGAAAAGATAAAATTGATATATAACAATTTAAAAAAAATATATAAATAGTTCAATTGAATTTATTATACCAAATAATGACATTAAACTTCATTAACGCACATATGTAGATGAATTGAAAATAACAAAGTGCAAAATGTTGTGTTGAGCGAAGTGAGAATGAAGACAAAAGTGTAAACAGACAAATAAGCTAATAATTTATATATTTTGGGATATGGAGATCAAACATATTGGGAATTGTGGAAACCGAAAACATAAATTGGCTTCGCCATTTCTCGATTATTGTAAAATCACGTGCCTATCTAAAACATGGAAGAAAACAACAGAGGATTGAGTGGAACATCTTAGAGCCTGTTTGGTACGGTTTAAAATTCAATTAAAATTGAAAATATGATCGTTATTGGGTCCCACCAGTCTAATAAAAGTCAACAATAACGGCTATATTTTCAATTTTAATCTGATTTTAATCTCTACCAAACATCCTCTAAAAGCTGGAATTTTTTATAGTAAAGTTCTTGTGTATCCCAGTCCCAGGTCCTCTTTATTTGCATGGCATGTCCTCATCTTCAAGACTTAATTATTTTAGTTCTCATTCCTCAATTTTGTACCGCTTCAATCCAACTTCATGAAAGCTTGTCCAATCCTGATTTTACCAAAATCAATCATAAAATAATATAAAAATAAGTAGTTATTCGCTCAATATAATAAAAAAATCAATGAAAATAGAAGCCCGAATAAAAGCATAAAATGCTCTTATCAGTATTTATCCTCATGTGACCAATCACGTTTCTAACCTTTTATATACAATTGTTTTGTTACACCCACTTTACTTTGGGTTGAGTCCAAATATGAAATTCTCTTGCTCGATTCTTCAGACCATTCATAATATAATAACAAACTTCTAATACCTTGCATGGATGCAATTACTTGATTTGCACAAACGAAACCCTGATATTTATATGAAAAAACCTTTTGAAAAGAAAATTATATTTCACTATAAATACTTTTCTAAATAACTGCACTAATCAAGCACCGTACTTTAATAATTTTTTTTCCTAATTAGTATAAATTGATCATCGTAGTTTGCTTAATGCCTTGATTTATTGTTAGTTAACCATAACACGAATCAACAAACGAAATTCTTTTGAAATTAATTAAACAACAAAAATAACTAGAGGATAATATTTTCTTGATATAAAATGCACAAGTGAGAAATTGATATTTATGTGAAAAACAAAAACTTTTAAAAGAAAAAATTACACAGAATTGTGGTTGATTGTAATTTGAAACTTTCGCCATATTACTTTCATCAAGAATTTAATACTCATATGCCATGTTTGATTGCAACGAATTTCACTTTGACCATTTGATTGCAACGTGGAAATGGAAATCGAATTCCAAAGTTGTACCACTTTAAGCTGTATTTTCTTTATTTTCATAGAAAATAAATTCATATGAGTTTGATGAGTTTTTATTTTCCACCTCTGTCTATCAAACAGATCCTTAGTGCAAGAAAGATATGTCCAACTTACTTTTTTAATGCCCCTATGCATTGATTAGAAAGAAAGTAAAAATGGAAACTCGTGCGATAAATTGTGTTAGAAAACATGATTGTTCATGTCTACCTATATTCTTTTGACTTTCTTAGGTTGGATTGCCTCTACTCGAAGTCAAGGGAACATAAATAATCATGGAAAAACAGCGATCGTGTAATTTTTGCTGTTGTATAATCATTGAAGGAGGTTAAGGATGTTAAAAAATACTCGTGATTTAAAATTAGTCGAATTCAAACATGTTNGATCGTGTAATTTTTGCTGTTGTATAATCATTGAAGGAGGTTAAGGATGTTAAAAAATACTCGTGATTTAAAATTAGTCGAATTCAAACATGTTTTTAGTAAATTTCTTGGCATACTTTAAAGTTATTGAATTACGTTGATTCAAAGTAAATATTGGAATAAATCTACAATTTTTTTTAAAAAAAGTGTCCCTTATGCTTAGATGATTTAAAATCTTTTGAATCTTAGTAATTGCAAGAATCAATACCAATAATTCAAATAAATTGCGTGATATATATTAAATCAACAATAATGCTAAAAGTACGTTCCTTCCTTTACATTGATTTTGGCATTGCCTTTGTTTTTGGAAAATTGTGGGCAGAAAAATTGTTTGTTTTTTTTTTTAAAAAAAAAAAAAAAAAAAAGATGTTCAATGGTATTTTGCCATGTATTATAATGTAAAAGACAATGTACATGTAACATTATTGTTAAATCAATTATGGTCCCATTTTCTACATTTTTAATAAGTTTACATGTCTCAAAGTGTGCTAACGTTGTGGATCTGATTGGATATAATAATAACAAATTTTGTGACACGTCTTTCATTTTAATCCGAATACTTTTATGAAGTTCAATTTGACCGATTCTTTACATCACTTTTCATATTTTTTTTTCTCCGAAAGAGAGATAACCTTACGTATTCATATCGTAAATTTTAGAAATCTTTAAGCAATTAAATATGCTTTATTTAGTTCATAATTACATTGAACTTTCAAGGTAAACTACATCGATGGTGGGGTGAGGTCAATTGAAGTTCCGGACACACTTTCTTTAAGGACCACACTTTTGGGTATTTGAACTTACAAATCAAGCTTTATATGCTGCATTTTAATTATAACTTGTTTGTCCATTTGTAACTTTTTTGGGTTAATTTCGGCGGTCAAATCTGCTCTTTTGTTACTTTTTTTTTTTTTTTTTAAATGATATTCTCTCTCCTATGTTCCAACAAGACTAAGGACATGTTTAGACCGAATTAAAATATAATTATAATTTAAGTTAAAGTCAAACAATCAATGTCAACCATATCTTTCATGTGTCCCACATCTTTTCAACCACAATTTCAAAAACTTTTATCACAATCCACAAAAAAATTGATTTTAATCCACATCAAACATCCTTTAAAAGTAGACAAGTATTATTTGAATCACATTCGACTTTCTAAGGATTTTATCACATCAAATAATGATTTAACAATGAGAATTATTTTTATTATACGTGTAGCCGATAGCTCTACTGGCATGTTTGTAAAACAGTTAACATGTAAATAAATTTACTTATAAGTAAAAAACTAAATATTATAGATATTCTGTTTATTGAGCAATGGACACTAATGTAAGAATTACCTTCAATAAAGTAATTTTTTTTTGTTTAGATTTAAGCTTAACCAAACAATGAATGTAATCTTCTTAAATTTCGGTCATATTGATTAAAAATGGGCAAATTACATCAATATTTTTCTTTAATATTCATTTTATTTGATCGAGTTATCATTAGCATAGCAATTAGAAGAGTAATGCAAGTGTCATTATTTGATACTTCACATTAAAATTAGTAAAATGAATCATATTTAAGATGCTCTTATCACTTACATGCGAGCTACATTGATAATATAACACGGTAGTGCTACGTAACATTATTTCAGTTAGAAATAATAGTGATTATTATTATAAGAAAATAACTTTAAAATGACCGTTGATGTAATTATTCAAAATATACTAGAGATTTAAAATTAGTCGAATTCAAACATGTTTTTAGTAAATTTCTTGGCATACTTTAAAGTTATTGAATTACGTTGATTCAAAGTAAATATTGGAATAAATCTACAATTAAAAAAAAAAGTGTCCCTAATTATGCTTAGATGATTTAAAATCTTTTGAATCTTAGTAATTGCAAGAATCTATACCAATAATTCAAATAAATTGTGTGATATAAATGAAATCAACAATAATAATAAATGTACACTCGTTCCTTTATATTGATTTTGACATTACCTTTGTTTTTTTAAATTTGTGGGCGGATTTTTTTTTAATTGTCCAATGGTGTTTTGCCATGTGGCACAATGCAAAAAATAATTTACATGTAGCATGATTGTTAAATCAATTATGATCCCATTTTCTACATTTTTAAAATCTCGATTGTGGTATCAAAATAAGTTTACATGTCTCAACTCAAAGTGTGCTAACGTTGTGGCTATGATAGGGGTATAACAATAACAAATTTTGTGACACGTCTTTCATTTTAATCTGAATACTTTTATGAAGTTCAATTTGACCGATTCTTTACATCACTTTTCAATTTTTTTTCCCCCGAAAGAGATATAACCTTACATATTCATATCGCGCATTTTAGAAATCTTTAAGTAATTAAATATACTTTAGTTAGTTCATAATTACATTGAACTTTCAAGGTAAACTACATCGATGGTGGGGGTAAGGTCAAATTGAAGTTCCGGATAATCTTTCTTTACCACTTTTGGGTATTTGAACTTACAAATCAAGCTTTATATGCTGTATTTTAATTATAACTTGTTTGTCCATGTTCGGTTGTAACTTTTTTGGCTTAATTTCCGCAGTCAAATCCGCTTTTTTTAAACATTTTTTTTTTATTATTTTTTTATTTTTTAAATTTTTTCTCTCCTGTCTTTCAGTGAGACTAAAAGTAGACAAGTATCATTTGAATCACGTTCGACTTTTTAAGGATTTTATCAAATCAAATAATGATTTAACAACGAGAATTATTTTTATTATACGTGTCGCTAATAGCTCTATCACCCTGTTTGTAAAATAGTTAACATGTAAATAAATTTACTTATAAGTAAAAAAACTAAATATTATAGACATTCTGTTTATTGAGCAATGGACACTAATGTAAGAATTACCTTCAATAAAGTAATTTTTTTGCTTAGATTTAAGCTTAACCAAACAATGAATGTAATCTTCTTAAATTTTGATTTCGGTCACATCAATCAAAAATGGGCAAATTACATCAATATTTTTCTCAAGTTTGAGTGATTTAAGTCACTGAAATTATTCTTAATTATAGTAATAGTCATTTAAGTTTCTAATTGTTACATGATTGCCTTTCAATAAAAAAAAACTTAATATTCAATCATATGTTGCACTACAAAGCATCAAAATATCGTCAAATAACATTATTTATTACGTCAATTCAGCGAAATTTGAGAATTAAACACATTCAGATAAGAAAACGTAATGCGACATTAGATTTTGATCCGATTTTTGGACTTAAATCATATAATAAACGTAATAAATAATATTATCTAATGACATGTTGACACTTAATAGTGCCATGCAGAATTTAATATTGATTTTATTTGATCGAGTTTTCATTAGCATAGCAGTTAAAAGAGTAATGCTATACAAGTGTCGTTAATTGATACCTCACATTAAAATTAGTAAAATGAATCATATCCAGCTACATTGATAGTATAACACGGTAGTGCTACGTAACATTATTTCAGTTAGAAATACGACAGTTGATGTAATTATTCAAAAATTCAATAACCATTTAACCCACTGAAGACATTTGTGTAGGTGGGCCGCACCCATGCACGTTAGTGACCCTAAAATCACAAACACACTTTCGTAGAGTCCCTATAAGGTAGGCTACCATATCAGGTTTAAAATGAAAGTTTCACAACGTAATCATTTTGGCCTTTGTACTGTTTGTGATGAAATGTTTTGGATGACAAAAACACCATTCGTTAATTTTTAGATGAAATGATTTAAGGCCCGTTCGGTAGGGATTAAAATCGGATTAAAATTGAAAAATTAGTTGTTGTTGTTGACTTTTATTAGACGAGTGAGACCCAACAACGATCATATTTTCAATTTTAATTGAATTTTAATCCCTACCGAATGGGGCTTTACTATAATATTAAAACACCTAGATCTTGAGTTAAAATTTCACCCCAAATTTAATCATACAAACATGTGCATTGCAATTTCTCATGAATTAAAACACATTAATTTTATCTCTTTTATGTGGTTTGCGGGTTACTGTACATGGAATGAGATTTACCCAATGCGCACTCATGGATAGCGGCTGCGGGTTCCTGCATAAAGAAAAAAAGACATTAATTTTCCTAATAAGTTAATCTTGTATAGAACGTTATTCTCAACAATATATTAACGTAATATTTGTGGTTGAAAATCTATTTATTTATTTATTTTTAACAAGTGTCTTTCAAGTTTCAACACAATATTAATTAAATAGAGCCTCAACTCAATGGAGACATATGCTAACAAAAATGATAATGATTTTGTCACGTGGAGTCTCTTAGCCAGTAAACTATCACCATTTAACGTAATATTTCATTGTCCTTGTACCAAACATTTCAAGTATAAATACCCTACCATGAACCCTCATATATATCCCGACCTTATAACATAATAGTTCATTGTCCTTGTGCCATGATGCCTTCGACAACCATGTCGAAAAATGTATGCGTGATTGGTAGCGGTCCGTCAGGGCTCGTGGCGGCCCGGGAGCTGAGGAAGGAAGGCCACGAGGTGGTGGTTTTTGAACAAAACCATGATGTTGGAGGGCAATGGCTATATGACCCTGAAATAGAGGATGAGGAGCCCTTAGGGAGGGATAATTTCTTAAAGGTACACAGTAGTATATATGCATCATTGAGATTGGTTTCACCTAGGGAAATCATGGGGTTCACTGATTTTCCATTTGGAATGAAAAAGGGGAGGGATATGAGGAGATTCCCTGGCCATAAGGAGCTTCTTTTGTACTTAAAAGATTTTTCTGAATTTTTTGGATTAAGAGAAATGATAAGGTTTAATACTAGGGTTGAGAATGTGGAGATGTTGAGTTTTCCTACTTTGGGTAATAATTTGAAGTGGATTGTGAAAAGTAAAGTGAAAATGGCGGACAAGGTGGTGGAGGAAGTTTACGACGCAGTGGTTGTGGCCACCGGCCACTACTCTAAGCCTAGGTTGCCTAAAATTAAAGGTATACAATATACTTAAAAAGTTACTTTTCTTGAAACCATACTTTCAAGAAAAGCATATTTCAAGTGAATTTTAAGCACTAGAAGTTCTTTTCAAGAAATTATATGAGATGCTTTTTAATCAAAACATGTTGTTTTGTCTCCTTAGGAATGGATGCATGGAAGAGAAAGCAACTACATAGCCACATTTACAGGGTCCCAGAACCATTTAGAAATGAGGTGAAACAATATTCTTTGAATAAGATTTCATGTCAGTACTCAAGTTAACGTTTAAACATTAAAATGAACTATTTTTGTTTGTTTTGTTCTCTCTCGTTATTTGTCCGTGCTGTACTATCCACCTTACCCATAAACACAAATTTTTAACTACACGTCAATTAATTCGAGTCGTGTCACTTTGTAACATAATCATAACCCTTACAAGTACATACATGGTGCATGCTTGTGTCGTATATAATATTTGCTCTTCCTGTTAAGTCAAGTTACATTCTAATTGTTTGGTGGAGATTAAAATTAAATTTTTAGTAGATTGTGATATAAATTTTTAAAATGTATGGTTGAAAAGCTGTGAGACTCCTGAAAAATATGGTTAATATTGATTGTTTGACTTTAATTTAGATTAAAATCTTATTTTAATCCGTACCAAACATGACCTAAATAGTAATACACAGTAAACCAGGGACCAAGTAACCTGGTATATTATTAAATATAAATCTCAATTTTTTTTTTCTTACAGGTAGTGGTGGTTATTGGAAGTTCATTAAGTGGGCAGGACATATCAATGGAGCTTGTAGATGTGGCAAAAGAAATTCACCTAAGTGCCAAATCTCTAGATATTTCAGAAGGCTTATCAAAAATAATCTCTAAATATGATAACTTATACCTTCATCCCCAGGTATGTTAAAATAAATAATTTGTTCTCCAGTAAAAAAAAAAAAAGATTAGTCCATTTTTTTGCCAAGAAATAATGGAAATATACAATGTGAAAATATTATGTATAATGCAGATTGATTCATTGCATGAAGATGGAAGGGTTTTGTTCATAGGTGGCTCGTGGCTGATTGCAGACACCATTATATACTGCACAGGGTAAAATGCTAATATCATAAAGTTTATTATTCAATGGAAAAAAGAAACTAAAGAAGATATATTAATATTTATAAAGGAAAAAAAACTGATATTCTAAGGAAATTACATAATTTGGGTGAATTATACTAATTAATGTGAATTCGAGGCCTAATGATATAAGATCTTCAAAATGACTTGATTAGAGTTTACAATGACACAACTCGACCTCATTCTAAATGTGTTAAATTTACAACGCGGTCGTCACATCAAGAGCACGATCCACCCCGTGACATCTAGCGGGTCGTCCCGGGTCGCTTAAATTAGCCCAGCATGCCAAAAAAAGGCCATGTTAGGTTAAAGGTGGCCCGACAGAAACCACCTCAAAATCGGGTTGACACATTTTTGTAGCATTACTAATGATTTTTACAAAAATCAATTTAGTATGTTAATTTCTTGATGCACTGAGATTATATTATAATAAAGAAACGAGACCAATAATTAACAAATACAAGTGGGGTAAATGCAGGTACTCATATTCATTTCCATTTCTTGACACCAAAGGAATTGTAGCAGTTGATGATGATAGGGTGGGACCCCTCTATGAACACACATTTCCTCCATCACTGGCTCCTTCTCTCTCCTTCATTGGCATCCCAAGAAAGGTAAAGTTTTTATTTTTCACATCGTCTTAAATATTTTAAATTTCAAGGAAAATAAACTCGAAAAACTTGTACGTGTAACACGAGCCATAAATTTTGGACTAATAGGTTTGAAACTAGCTCATGAGTTGTTTATCAGTCGAGTTTTTGTCGGGAAGTTGGCGAAGTTTTCAGTAATTTTTGGTTTGCAATTTGGTGTAGCTTATAGGATTTCCTTTCTTTGAATGCCAAGCAAAATGGATATCTCAACTACTGTCTGGGAAAAAAACATTGCCATCATGGGATGAAATGATGCAGTCTATTGAGGACTTTTATCACTCAAGGGATGTTGCTGGAATTCCAAAGTACAATACTCATGATCTCGCAGATTTTGAGGTAGTCTAACTATTTTAATAATTTATTTCGAGTTAGTGTTCATTATTACATGAGTACAATAACTCGTACAGAAGCTATGATATCCCCATCTTTCGTAGTTTACACTTCGAAATTCACCATTGTTATAAAGAGAAAATTATTTTCTACACGAAAGAATTTGATCTTTGTAAGGTAAATTTTTCTTTTCTTTCTTTTTTTTTTTTTTTTCACTCTTGAACTTGATAAGTTAGCAGCCAGACTCGACACTCTTTTGCCAAGGAATGTAATATGCAAAAGGGTTGACTTAAAATGTCTCTTTATCAACTCACATACAATTTGTTCTATTTCACTCAGTAAACTAAGCGAATATATCGTCGGTTGAAGACTAAATTTAAATAGGTAAATGTATAATCTTGCAAGTAGTTTTAAGTTTGTGCGATTCAACACGGTATCCAAAGCATAGATATCATAAGTCAAGTCTCGTTATCATCTATTTATGAAAATATTGAACATATTATGCCTTCGATGATGAAAATGAATATGTTTTGCATCTGAGGGCCGTGCTGAAGAAAATCATTCAATCATATTTTTATTTTGAATTTGACTCTATTTTTCTTGCAGTATTGTGATAAATATGCAGATTACATTGGTTTTCCACATTTAGAAGAATGGAGGAAAGAACTCTGTCTATCAGCCCTAAGAAGTTCTGATGTCAACTTGGAAACTTATCGCGATTCATATGAAGACGAAGAGATGCTTCAAGAGGCACATAAAAGCCCTCACTTCACTCAGTTCGGGAACGGGGATTTCACCCTGTGAAGGCATCCATGTTGACTTGCAGGCCAACACGAGTAGTTTAACTCATCGCTACTTCGTGATGGCGTTGAAAATTGTTTTTACAATTTTTCCTATAAACTTTTTTGGAAGTATTTCGTTAGCCTTTGCATAGTTTTCTGAATCTTGCTCGGTAGGGAGCTAAGGAAATCACCTGTGAAGGCTGAATTTTTTTTAAAAATTTTTATCACATATTTCATATTTATTATATACATTATTAGTAATTGCAAAAAAAAATCAAGAAAATCCTCTAAATCTTGGATGTAATTCAATCATTCTATGACTGAAATGAGATGTTCTTGCAAGAATAATGATCGAGCAGATGACACTTTGCTTTTTTGGCAATGTTGGATTTCAGGACCAGCTAATAGATGTATTATTCACGAAGTTGAGAACAAATCAGAAACAACCAGTTAATATCGGTCTGAAAAGAGAATTGTTGCTAGCGAGTAAGGCTCTTTGGTAGTGCTACGACCTTAATATAATAGTAAATCTCGTTTGAAGTGGAACATGGATGAGAGATGAATAACAAATAAATAGCCAAAGAAACATGAAAGAACATTAAAGGAAGAGTTCAATACAAAATGCATACTGACTGGATGTCACATGGCAATGAATCGATTCATGTGTCGTGAAACAGAAAAAGCAGAAGTTGCAGCCAAATTTGCCCAAAAAACTACTTCAAGAGTTGTCGGTGTACGACGGATTTCGCGTATATTAAAATACGAAAATCGTTACAAAGTTGTATTTTTAAAAAATACAAATAGATAGATAAGAATCTTTTTGTGATTGCAA
>CAIGRQ010052754.1:0-10477 GCA_903798375.1 Fraxinus sp. D2006-0159
GATTGAGAAAGTATTGATATATGCTATCTAGTTAGTATGTCCTATCCTCGTCGACAAGCAGATTATTTTAGTTTTCTTAAATGAAATGTGTCATTCAGTACACTCTTTCACCCTACTTTTCCTGCTGCCCCCTTCCCCAATTCCCTCTCATTAAGGAAAGTTGGCGCTGTGGGGGGACTTTGATTTGTTTGAGTTACAGCTGTAGCATTGGGCGCTTCAATTCGCTTGTGGCCTTTGTATTGTCTGATTAAGAACTTGTTTTATCTGCTCGTCAATGGGAATTTGTCGTTATTGGAAAGACACATTTCCTCGTTGTTGCGCTTCATATAGAATAATTCTATATGGCACCACTGGTGCTACATAAGATTACTCAAATCTTTAACTGCACCATGCGTTCCATGCCTATGACAATCATAAATTATTGCTCATGACATCATGAATCAGGATGTCTTCCTTTGTGGCTCTACATCTTCCACATCTTACATTGACTACAAAAACACTTGCTAGCACTCATAAGGTATAGAGAGGATATAAGAAGTTCCCTACCTTGTTTAGCAAAGGCATGAAGCATTTTGAAATGGAAATAGTAGTTAACTCAAATGGGTAGAAAACTAAGGAGTAATTACGAGGTCTTCAAAAAAATAAAAAGAGTAGTGAAAGAATGAATTCGAAAAGACCATGCCAAACTGAACCTATATTGCCAATTGGTGCGAGAGTTCATTAATAATATATGAATTAAGTTACAAACAGACTAAGAAAGGATATAACGGGCAGGGGTGGGGAGAAATAGGTCCTTCATTGAATTGCTACACAACTGTGGATTTCTATATGAAATGAGTTTTGCAGTAACTGTTGGTCATGTGGATGGAGATCTTTTCCAGGCTTTATGCCATTAGATACTCCTTAATGCTGCAGGCATGATTTGTCGTAATACATTTGCGAGACATCTTGGATCAGTTGAGCATTCGTCGAGGCACCGATATAGATAATAAAGAAGTGACCATTTTTATTCATTTGACAGTAGAATTTCCATGCGTTTTCTACAACGTAATTATATCGCAAATGTACAGTGTCAAATTTTGTAATATAATAATGGAGTTAGGATATCTAATCCACAGGGATTGATATTTAATTTCTACCAAGTACTATAATTGTGTAGCCTCTATTTTATCTAGAGAATCAAATTATAAAATCAATGATTTTGAACTAATTAAATGTGAATGTTGTGACGAATTCAACGAATATACAAATTAATTAATATAAGAGAGCCTAGAGTATGATTTCACATAACTATCAAATATGATTTTCAAAAATCTAGTTATCTCTAATCAATTTTCCATATTTATAAGCAAGAATCCTAGTGTAATTCTACATCCTCTCTCGAGTGTCGGTTAAAAATTAATTTCTAGAAATTAATTCTAATATCTCTATTCCGAATAAAAATTAAGATTTATCAAGATCATGGTTTTTAGATGGAAGAAGCTTCATAGATTCTACACTTTCTCTCGAAATCCATAAAATTTAGGTTGTGTTATAGTTATAATCGTGTCTAAATTCTCCTCTCGAGTGTCAGAGTTAAATAGCATTTAATCGTTCAGTTAGTGGCTAATTAATTGAAGCATTAAATCAATAACACAAATAAATAGAAAGGAAAAATTCATAGAAATAACTAAAACAAAATCAAATCATATCCTCAAGTTTTGGTTAATCAAACCCTAGAAGAATTATTTAGTTCATGATATGAGACATGAAATCTATACAATTCATAAAGAATAACATGAAGAGGAGAAAGATAAAATTATTTTTTGGATGGTTGAATGAGTTGAATCAATTTTCTTCGCCAAGTTGTTTTTGCCTCCTTTTTTATTTCTTGATTCTTGTCTCCTTCAATTCTCGTTCTTGACTCGATGAATTGTTGTTGAAAAGTGGTCCTTAGAGTTTTATTTATAGTATTTTGAAGTTTTGAAAGGGTTGGGGTCGGATTGAGCCAAGAAAATAGTCCAAAAAAATCAACTCTTTTTCTCGTCTAGGTGCCGCGTTTCTGTTGGCATTTAGCAACGGTGGTGTTGCAGCGCCCACTTTCGTGGAAAACAGCACCGCGCATCTTTCAATATTTTTATTATAACTTTTTCTCCCGATATCCGATTTAGTAATTCAAAATGCGTTGGAAAGATAACTCAAAGGGTTACAATTTTACTTCAGATGGATTTTTTCAATTTGAACGTTTACTATGTCAAAAATATGTCTCAATCTCCGGCTAAAATTTGAAACATACTTGTGCAATTGAAAATTGATTTGTGAAGATATTTTGATCATATTTCACACCTTTTTGACTTCTAATTGCACCGGGTTAATTCCTAGCAATCTTCAATTATCATTTTGTGGTTTGAATCAATTATTGGAAAGTTGCAATTTAGTCCTCACACTTTGAATTTCACCATTTTTCGTCGTTATTCTTTTTTTTTTTTTTCCTTTTGATTTAGCCTCCAATCATCAAGTTTTACCTAATCAACATCAACTTCTCCTTGATTCGTGCCAAAATCATTCTTTTCTCCAAGTTTCTCATCATTCACACCAATTCACCTAACCTATAAAACAATACGAAAACAAAAATCAAGATGTTCCCAAACTCTAAGAATCAAACGAAATATCAAGATTAAGTAGTATTAATATGGTGTGAAACACTCATCAAGAATCTTGTACTTGTTGAAACGAAACTGAATTTCTCTCATTTGATGTCAATCAGGTTTCTATCTTTTAATTGAGACTAAAAGATCTTATACTGAACAATAAAAGTGAGGGTAGACAATTGAGTCTGCAATCTGCTGCTCTAATGGGCACTGGGCACGAGGGCACCCCTGCAAAGTCTTCAACCCCTGCTACTTCTACTCAGGTTCTCTCTTTTATTATTTTATATATCTTTGCATCTCGAGGGCAATTATGGTTATATGGTCCTTTATCATATTTATGTCTCGGCTATTCCGCAAACTAAATTCAGCTCATCTGTTTTTATTTCCTTTTCTTTTCAATTGAGTTTTCAGGAAGCTGCACCAACTACACCTGCATATCCTGATTGGTCAAGCACTATGCAGGTTTCTGATGAAAGCTTTGGTTTTCATTTTTCTTTGATAATTATGTTTATATTATAATTTTTGTGTTGGCTTACTTGAAACCCTTTCCTTTTCCAGGCTTTCTATGGTGCTGGAGCTACTCCACCTTTCTTTGCTTCAACAGTTACCTCTCCTACACCCCATCCCTACATGTGGGGAGGCCAGGTCATTATTCTAGAATTTTGATTTCTAGACCTACCCCTTTAGGACCTTTAGAGCATATAGAACCTTAACATAATATTGCTCAATTGTTTTTCAGCATCCTCTGATGCCACCTTATGGGACTCCAGTTCCATATCCAGCTATATATGCTCCTGGGGGAGTCTATGTTCATCCCAATATGGCCACGGTAATTGAGATGTACAAAGTTTTGGTATTTAGTTGTTGGTGTCATTTTTGTAAACTAAAGTTGATTACTATGGTTTTTATGCTATTCTGTCAATGATTTGAACATGATATCCTTACGGTCTTTGAATCAAGCACCATTTCAGTAGATGTGGAAGCTCCAATTATATCGGTCTTTTATGCTTTCTTCACAGACTCCAGGCGCAGTACTCGGAACTCCCGACGCAGATGGAAAAACAACAGAGGCAAAGAGCCGAGTTTCGAGCAAAAAATCCAAGGGTACTTCAGGAAATCATGGAAAGACTGGAGATGGTGGGAAATCAGCTTCAATGTCGCAACACAAAGGTGCTTTTAGGCAGATTTACTGCTAGATTTTTTATCTTATTCATCACAAACTTTCTGTTACCCTTTGGGCACATATGGATATGGTGCACCATATAGGATTATGGGGATAGGATTAGGAGGGGGAGGAATAGCTTTAAGGTGGATTATTTTAATACCGATGTTTGGTATTACATTGTATTAGAAAAACTTACAAGTATTAAAACTAAAAATACAAAAATTATTTCAAATTTTTTTATTTATAAATAAATTTTCTTACATATACGTAAAAATTATAAGTTATCCATCACATCAACATTAAAATTCAAACTCTCTATCTCTTGTGTGGGGCCCATAACAGCTATATTTTTCATTCTCATTCTCATTATAATGTGGCTCAAACGGGCTCTTACAAGTGATTTTTTACTTAAAAGTTATTGTGTAACTTATAAGTAATTTTTTTTTACTCAGTAATTCCACTTATAACTTGAATTGAAATGTTTAGTTCTTATTTACTATTTTTTTCTTAATTCATAAGACAGTGAATAAGTTACACAGTCAAAAGTATAAACCCTCAAATAGTGTATTACTTCGGTTGACCTCCGATCATTACTTGTACCAAACACCAGATAAGGATTAAATAGGATTACGTGAATCCTTATCCGGTCTAATACAACACGCCAAACGTGCCATTAATATGTATTAATTGTATATTGTTAGATTTAGTGGCAATTTATTCACTTATTCATTGTAGATTTACTCTTTACCATATTTTTGTGATTTTGTTGATTATAATAATGTATGATTGTAAACATTTGTTCATGAACAGTGCCGATAGCGGAAGTGAAGGTTCATCGGACGCAAGTGATGAGAATGATAACCAGGTTTGTTTTTCTGCTTTAGTGATCATAAAATCTTATTTCGCTCCATGTTCAAGAGTCTGACAAACCCCTGAAACTTGATTCTGGGAACTATGGTAGCAAATAGCTAACTCTTACATTGACATGGCTCAGTCAAGAAAGAGAAAATATGATATGTCACATTTCATATTAAAGCCAATCTGATTTGGTATTTTAGGAATTTTCTGCAACCAAGAAAGGAAGTTTTGACCTGATGCTTGCTGATGGTAAACATTTTTACCTGTCCTCCTTGTCTGTTCCTTGTGTTGTTCTCAGTCTGACCAGTCTGTTATTTTATCAGGAGCACATGCACAGAATTCTGGTCCGGTTAACTTCCAGAATTCAGTACCGGGGAATCCTGTAGTTTCTATGCCAGCAACTAATCTGAATATTGGCATGGACTTATGGAATGCATCGTCTGCTGGTTCTGGGTCTATGAAATTGCGACCCAGTCAGCCTGGTGTTTCGCCAACTGTGGCTCCATCTCCATCTGGCATGATGAATGATCATTGGATTCAAGTATGTTAACTTGCCTTTTAATGTTTCCATATCATAAAGGTTTATTTTTTGGTTAATTGTTTTCGTGGTGTGCCTGTTGTACGAACTGTATATGATTTCGATTCAGTGGAGAAATTTTGTAACCTTATTTGATTCTACTTGGTGAATGCTGAAGCTGTAACCCACTGTTTCCGTTACCAAAGGATTGTATGAGTTAATAAATTTGTTCCTAAAAATAACTGCCTGGGGTTTTCTTGGCTGTGGTTTGGCATTTGGCTCGACTCTTAGAACTAATGAATTTATTCCACTGCTGGCTCTCTGTCAGAATTTTCTTCTCCTCCATGGATATCCATGTCATTTATGTACAGAAGTTATGATAAATAACAATCATGGAGTTCTCTAATTTCCACTTTTAGGCATTTCGAGGACCAACTGTTGCACTACCATTTATTACTCCCTCCCAAAAAATACAGAATAAAAAGCGGGGAAAACGCAAAGATTACCTAGAAACAAGTTTGTACGCATACCAGATCTCAATTAGATTTTGAACTTCAATTTTGCAGGATGAACGAGAACTAAAAAGACAAAAAAGAAAGCAATCTAATCGGGAGTCTGCTCGGAGATCAAGATTACGGAAGCAGGTTTGCCTCGCTTTCCATTTTTCAATGTCATTTTGATGTTTCCTCAATGAAGTCTTCTTTTAATTGTGTGTTAATATATGAATGTGCTCCCTCCTTCCCCAAGTATTGTTACTTGTAATTGTGAGTGGAGTTTTTTGGAATAGTAGTCAAGTAAAACTAGCTAATCATTGGTTATCTCAACTAAGAATCTTTTTTCTATTGTTATTTCAACTTAGAAAATGGATAAAAAATAAACTTGGAAGCAAAAATTCTTGTTTGAAGGCATAATATTTGGCTGACCCCAAGTTGGCATGTATTATTTAACTTAATATTAGTACATGCTTTAGTAGATTGCATAATTTGGATGAACCTAGTCTACTGGAGGCAAGGTTCACCTGTTTCTTGTTTTGTATTAGAGATGGCATAATATTGAAATTACTTTCTAATTTCTATTATTGCGGGAAATTGTAGTGGCCTTAGGATCAAACTAGTTCCCATGGGTCGCCTACGGTCTCGTGGTTACCATTGTAGGCTTGTAGCAATGAGGTGATAGAATTATACATATTTTAGTAAGAAGAGAGAAGATTTTTGAACTGCAGTGTAAGGAAAGAGAAGTTATACATGTCCTTGAGCTTTCTTGGACATCTTCATCCTCGAAAAGTGCCTGACGATGATGCTAGTATCTGCCTTTATGCTTCAATATTCGCGGCCTTATCTTCTTTCTCTTGGAAGTAATCTGATTGTTATCTTTTTATGTAATTCTGTAGCCATTCATACTGTTGACACTTTTTGCAGGCTGAGTGTGAACAGCTACAACACAGAGTAGAGACTTTGAGTGGCGAGAATCGTACACTAAGAGATGAGCTGCAGAGGCTCTCAGAGGAATGTGAGAAGCTCACATCTGAGAATGACTCCATAAAGGTAACCTAAATTATAAAATTTAACCCCCCAGAATAAAAGCAGCAGCAATTTGTTCTTTTATATATCATTCTTGAAACTTGAGAGGGGAAATTGCATTTGAAAAATCTGCCTGTTGATCATTCTGGAGTGAATAAACAATTATGCAGAAGTTTGGAAAAATTGCTCTTAAGGTGTCTTTTACTGATCTAATACCCCCATCACAATGCGCACACAAGAAATAGAAATAGAGCCTAATTACTTAGATTTTGTTGCTGATACAGGAAGAATTAACGAGGGTGTGTGGGCCCGAGGCGGTATCTAAACTGGAGAACAGCAACTCAGTTAATCATATTCAGTCTCGTGGCGATGAAGGTAACTGTTAGAGCAGGATGCTAGAGTAGATTATGCTGTTTACAGCCCGGAGAGTTTCTTGACTTAAAGCTCAATCAAGTAAAGGGTGTATTTTTGCTGAGTTCCTAAGAAATTTGTGGCTTTAGAAAGTTTGTTCCTTGTGTACCTATCTATACCAAATAACCCCATTAGCTGTAACATCAATCTGTGTTTTTCCAATGTCGTTAAATATCAAAATATAAATAATCGAGATTGTAAGCTTGTTTAGTATGGAATTACCAGTTACCAGTTTGAATGTCTAACAAAACAACAAATTGTCGAAAGTATGAATTCAAGAAACATAAAATGAAGGACTAATCGGATTAACTGTGTTGAAGCTTCAAACACAACTACTTCGAGCAAACTTCGAGAGTTGGGACACTTGCAGTTTTTTTTCCCAATATACTCTAATCGATATAGACGAAAACATTCGGGTACTTGATGGGAAAAATACCATTTTTGATTCAGATTTCTTCTTTTCCTGGATAAATCACACAATACATAAACATCAAGCGGTCAGAATTAACATACCCATTTCTAACCCTACTTAATTACCCCAATCAAACCTTGTAGGGAGATTGTTATTACAGCTAATTCTTGTATTACTTATTTCCTAATACCTCCAAGCTGATGTGGCAACAAGTGGCCTATTGTGCCAGCAAAGCAGCATCTCCTCCTGCTGTTTTGCCACGTGGAATCCTCTGACTTTTGCTTCCCTTAATAAACACTCAGCTTGAAAGTCAGCAAGCTGACTCAGGCCAACCTGCCTCAATCCTGCTGCCACGAGCGCCTCCCTCCAAGGCTTTCTGCCGCAGCCGGCCGCCTCCACTGCCTCCAAAATCTTGGGAAGAAACACAAAAGTCTCGATCTTTCTTATCCAATCGTCACCTCCACCAACACCACCGCTGTTGACGTTTGCAGCCTCCAGTGACTCGAATAAAGTGGAATAAAAATCTAGACCATCAATCACAGCCTGGTGATACGACGGCGCTTCGAATCCCATCTGCACTTCACTCTCCACGTGCACCACCACAAGCGGTGAAATTCCGCGGAGATCATTGAGAAACCCTGTCCCGACTTGCTGGAATATTGCTGGAGATAAAAGAACCGCAACATTTTCCCCATCCATCAATTTGATGGCCTTGAAAGATAAATACTCAAAGGTCCTTATCGAAACAAAGTCAATAACGAGCCTAATATTCAGCTCACGTGCAAACTGGGACAAATTCTCTCTGATCAGCCTTGATTCCGTTGCATACTCTTGAGGAACCATAGCTGTAATTCGAAGCAGAGCTGGGATAGCTTTACCCGACTCAGCTTTATCAGCTAGCTCTTTCAAGAACGGAGCCCAGTGGCTGCCAAGCCCGATATCAAAGTCAATGATGTGGACATTAATGCAGCCCTCTAAGGCTTCAAGTACGACTTGGTTAGCCGTAAAGCTTGAGAACATGGGAATTGGGGAGATGCCTGAGAACATTTTCTGTGCTTTGATGGTCTGAATGATCTCTGAAGAGCTGGCAGGGTGAGTCTGCCGAGTCAACCCGGAGAGTAGGGATTGGAGGGCTTCTTTGAAGTAGAAGGCAGCTCTCTGGAGGGGCTTTCCGGTGGGAGACCTCAGCTGTTGATTGAGACGTGCCAATGATACCCGCCCGACTTGTAGCGAGTTGGTCTCCAAGCACTCAGCAAGTCGGATTAACTCATCTACGTAATCGAATCTCACATTCAAGTAATTATTGTTATTCAAATTTTGGATTTCTCCAGATAGATCAAATGGGTGGATGATATTATTGCTATGACTCAAAGGTGCAGTAGTGATGATATCAGAGAGAGGACTAAAATCAGATGGCTCAACCCGAGTTGATGAATCGAAGGAGCTTACAGGTGTGAACTCAGGGATTGATGCATACTGCTGATCACAGAGAGTACCGAGTTGAGAAGCAGGTTTTGAAAGAGGGATCAAATCGTCATCCAAACCCAAATCCCAATCCTCAAAGTGGTGGTTCAGCGCATGATCTCCCAGTTGAAGAGGATCGTCAAGAATTGTTGAAATACCAGCTGTGGTACAATTCGATATGGCCTTTTTGGCAACAGGAATCGGGCTTCCGTAGAGTTCAAGAACCGATTTTGGCTCGTAGGGAGAGGTAGTTGGGGCGGTGTTGCCCGGAGAAGTGGCGGTCCAGGTGGTCGTAACCACTGGTTTCGAGTTCAATGATTGGTTCTTGTGATTATTTCCAGAAAAGGGTACTTTCATTTCTCCAAAAGCAGGAAAAGAAGACGAACGAAACCCTAATCTAGGAAGCTAAGAGTACTCCTCTCTTACAATACAAAGTTTTTGTTGATCTTTCAATGGTTTTATGTTTTTCGTATGGTAGAAGTTGAATATGCAAGGGGGCTTTTTGGGGGTGATAATTCTTGGCTTTTTATCTTTGAATGTGCATGGGTTGTATAACGTATTTGTGGGGGTGGGATGGGGTGGCGTGGGATGGGATGGAATGGGATGGGGTATAAGATGGCACGTGCGCATGGAATGATGCTTGTACAAGGGAAATGCATTGACAATTTTACAGGTGTTGAGGTCTGATTAGTTGTTTGATCTATTTTTTTCTTTTTTGTCTAAAATTCAATAAAATATTATCATGTGACATTCTGTAAACATATCTATTCATTTATCCCGTACACGTTGCATTGCTCAAAGTCTATGTAATGGGACAAAATACAAGTAGGGGTCACAAGTCATAGAGAATTGATTGATACATCTCTTGGAAGCTTCTTGTTGAAGGCTTAGAATCAACACTTTGTTGGGCTACTTTCTTGGATTCTTGATCGATCAGCTTCCTTTAATTGTTGCCTGATTTGATTTTATTGCATCAAGTGGATTTTTAGTGATTCACCTTATTACCCTTTTCTTATCTTAATTATTCCGATCTTGGAACAATTATTGAATCATTCTCCTCCATTGTACTTATTTTGAGGTTTATTTCCCGTTGAAGGAACTTGGTATAATATTGTATAGCAAATATGCTCCGCATGTATAAAATTCAAGAAATTTTAATATGTGAAATCGAAAGAAGAGATTACTTTCCCGTACTAAGCTCCGTATTTGAAGAAAGGCCAAGCAATGAGGGTTTCCCATACGTCTCTGTTTCCTTCCACATAAAGGAGAATTTTACTTTTTGACAACTTATTTCTCTCTACTTTTACTGTTATTACTTTGAAGATGGCGAATCTATGTGCATGTATAGCATCACTTTCTATAGTGCAAATAATCTTTTCGGGCAAGACCTAAATTTGACCTTGACCCTCTTTTGCAGTCCTTTTAGTTTCATTTCTTTTTACATGAATTCCTTTTTCTTCCCCTTTTTTTTTTTGGTGGTGGTGGTGGGTGGGTGGGGGG
>CAIGRQ010052810.1:0-11281 GCA_903798375.1 Fraxinus sp. D2006-0159
CAATATAAACAGTGTGGCAATCGTACAAATAGTTTGAATATTGATGTGTGATGTAGTTATTTGTATCATTAAGTCGAGCATTTTAAATTTTCATTTGAAACCTAATGTAGTGTTTGGTAATCGAAAACTCTAATGTACTGAGAAGAAGTCTAACCAGATTAAGTTGCTTCTGTTTTGGTAAAGAAACTCTTCCGCATTTCCAAATTTCTTTTCTGCTCTTCCCTGCCACATTCATGGGCCTTGAGTTCCGTTTATAGGATACAACTTGTACGCCTTCTGGCTTCCATTTCTCTTTAAATTAAAACAACTACAAGAAATCTTCATTTTCTGTTCTACAGAATATTTGGGTAATGAAAAATTGAATCAGATTCACTCTGTTGTGGCTGCACAAAATCTGGCAAGCGGATTTCACAGAAATTGGCTTCTATGTGGCCAGAGTTGGGCGATTAAAATTTCTTTACGAATATTCAAGCACTGTCCTTTAGTAAAACTTGTTATCCAGTATTTCACATGACATAATATTATGAACCATTCCAATTCACTCAATCTTTCTAGAGAGAAGTTAATTGACTGATTCTTAATTTAAAAAATAAATAAATAGACAAAGGAGAAACTTCTGTAGCTACTAATATTTTTCTAGGCATTCAAATTTAAATTATTTAGCATTCGAGAGAAATTTGCTCAATAATGATTACAAAAGAAGAGAAGAGAAAGAAACCCCAGCCTTGGACCTTTCTTTTCTCCAACTGACATGGTAGCTTCAGGTGTCTACATTTTCACGTGATATTATCTTGGACGAAATTTTCTTCTCATTCAGCTTAAATTTGCCTTGCTTGATTTAGAATTTATTGTTTTTGCTCGAGTATTTGTAGATGGCATAACCATACGCTTCTTTGTACTTTGTAGGTTGAAGATATGAAGCTATTGGGTGCAAATATAAGGACCGGACTAGAAATTCGTCCAAGGGCACGAGATGAGTAGATGCAGATTTTCAAGATTTTTATATATCTGTAGCTTTTTCTCAGTTTCACTTGTGCCTGTATCTCAGTTTTTATTTCTTTAAATCATTTTTCAAGTTCGAACTTTACTATGGGAGAACATCAACATCCAGAAATAATGAATTGCTTCAGCTTCAGAAAGCAGAGCCGATATATGCAAACTAAAACTTTAGTTAAGATATGATTTGCCTCTTTACTCAGCTTCACATATTACTAAGTTGCCAATGATGTTTGGCATACAGATTGTGCACATCTTTGTGTTAAATATAGTGCAATTAAAACGTAGTGCAAAGAATATCAATGCTTGTATCTTTTTCAATGATTTTCTTAAGCATTTAATGAAATATTATATGCTTGTACATTACCCCAAGCATCTCATTCTTGTGTATTTCTTTGTGAATTTGTATTTAAATAGATGGTTAAGTCTCGTGGGTTGTAAATGTCATAAATATAAATTTAGGGATGCGTTTGCTCATAATTTATAGGTGTAAACTTCCTGTGCAATTTTTCAAAATTTAAATGGGGCCACAAATCAAGAAAAGGGCACTTATGTAATAGTGTACTAATTTTGAAATGGAAATGTGGGTTAAATAGTGCGCACTGTGCAGATTGTGGGAATAACTGCCATAACCGTAACTACCCGGATAAGACGCCAAATAAATAAAATTGGAAATGAAACAACAAATTTTAGTATAAAACTGAAATCCTGTGAACAAAATCTAGTAAAAAATGTCATAGTAGATTACATGTATTTAGGCTTGGATTTTCACTACAAGATTGTAGTAATAAAATGGGTGGTTGAGAGTTGAGAGTGAATTATTTATATTGTTGATATCGAAATCTGGTCGAACCTTGCGAATGCTCATCTCTCCACGATACAATGGACGAGAAGAGGAGAATGTACGACAATATGAGTGAAATCAAGAAAGGGCCATGGAAGGAAGAAGAAGATCAGGTGCTGTTAAGTCATGTTAAAAAGTATGGTCCAAGAGATTGGAGCTCTATTCGATCCAAAGGCCTCTTGCACCGGACTGGAAAGTCTTGTCGTCTCCGCTGGGTTAACAAACTTCGACCCAACTTGAAAACGTACGCATCAAATGCATTACGTTTCACCTTCCTATAATATTTTGTGTGTGATGAGGGTGAACGTTGTATGATTTTTGGCAGTGTGTGTTTGCACGCGCTCCTAAATTTATTTGGAACAAGCCTTAGTTTTTGTCATATTTTGTGCATGAGCGTGCGCACCCTGTGGTTTTAAGCCTTGTGCATATGTGCACAAGAGACCAAGAACTACGGGACCATTTACTTGCGTGGTTTAAGGCATTGCGTGTCTCTGTGAGCGTGATATATAAAAGGCATGTTAAATGTAATTGAACTCCTCACATGTATGATATCGCACAAAAAGGATTTCTTGATGCTGCTTCTCTCTTACCTTTTCTAGCATACACGCTTACGTTTATGCAAAAATTGTAGGATTTCTTATGTGGGATCTTTCTTTAAACAATTTTTGGCATTTCGATTCAAGCCATAACCCCTACATTTCTCATAGATAAAGTTTTTGATGAGATGTCTGTGATATGTCCCTCTCTGTTCTTAGTTTATATTTTCCAATTTCATGTAGTGGGATTAAGTTTTCGGCCGAAGAGGAAAGAACAATAATAGATCTTCAAGCACAATACGGGAACAAATGGGCGAGAATTGCCACATATTTACCAGGAAGAACTGACAATGATGTCAAAAATTTCTGGAGCAGCCGAAAGAAAAGGTTGGCAAGGAGTGTGCAGATGGCTCCATCATCGTCCAACAAACAAGTCGAGGCCTCTGGTGTCCATGCTCCCTCTTTTGAGGTACGAAGTTTATTCAGTTTCTTGTACATTTAGTACATGAATTATAGCATATGTAAAAACATGAATAGTCAAAATTGCCTAGAATGTGAGGGGTTTTCTCAGCGATATTTGGTTAGTTGTCGACTATCATTGGCTTATTATCGGTTGAAGGGACTTATTACATTGGTTTAGGGTGAATCGATTACTTCAAAGACAATAGACAACCGTTTCGTGATTTTCTATATTGCTTACTCCTTTAGAGAGTGCCCTTTATGGGCCAAGAGCACTGAAAATCAATGAAACCATTTAGCGGTAGCTTTTTAATTATCACTTCCAATTTTCAGGCACTGGAGTTCAACTCAGGAAAACAAAGAGAAGATGTGTACGAACAAGATATCAAACAAGAAGGAAGTAGATTGACAGATCTGATGGATCCAACCTCGCTTAATTTCGAAGAGAGCCTATACCGGCTCGAATTTGACCCTCATGACATGAAACCGTACAATGCATTACAATCATCTCTCTCGTTTCCTCCACAACTCAATCTGGACTTCCCTCCACTCGAAAACCAAGAATTCATCACGAGGTTTGAAGATCCTAACTTTTTCGACATTTTTGGGCATGGGAGTGCTTCTGAAATTGGGAATGCACATCTTCCCGTTGCATCATCATGTTTGGAACCAGAGAAAAATGCTCCAAATGTAACTCCGGATATAAGCTTTATTGATGATTTCCCACCGATGGACATTTTCGACCATATTGACCCACTTCAGAGCCCATCAGAGTGGTGATAAGATGATCTTGGAGTCGTTTCTTGGTGGAGATTCAATTTCGGTTAGTAAGATACTTCGGAGGTAGTATCGCGATAAACTAGTTTGTGCCATGATTTGGTAGTTGCACTTATTTTGTACTTTGGCATGATGTCCCTCAGGGATGAACACATCTAATAGCTTATATATTTGCAGATGTTATCCTTTCTATTTTCCAACTTTTCTTAAATTATGTTTTGCACTTAATTCAGTTTGTTATTACAAGAACATTAAACAATTGTATTCGAAGTGTTTCCAACATGCAAATCCTCATCTAGTTATACGTTACAAAGACAAAAACAAAGAAGAATGAATAGAGCACACTGGAACATTAATGTATACGATGTTTGTTTTCTTCAGAGAATCATCCGATGCTACCTTCAAGTCACGATCGATGTAAGTAATACCTACTTGACCTTCGCGTAAACCCACCAAATCTCCGAATGTGAGTGACTGATTTTCACCAAAAATGATAGGTCTCCTTGAGTGCGAGTAAGCACACTGCTCGACTTGACGTACCATCTTTGCATAAATCCACAAACAGCAGCCCCAACTCCTTCCCCTATGTCCAACCATGATTGTAAATAACAATAATAGAAGCAATTATTTCCACAAAGCACAAGAAAAAAGGCCACACAGTCCGACACATGATTCCCCTTTTTATGATTGGACACCTTTTCTAATCACGGGGAATTCTTCGATAACACGCTTCCATATTTATCCACAATCAAGAAAGAACCATGCTTGGCTTATAGAATTTTTTTTTCACAGAACAAAACCAGATACTCACAATGTAGGGGGTGTGTGGGTTTTTTTTTTTATTCCGGTGGGCCCCACACATTGTGGGTGGGTGTAAAATTTCTGGAATTTTTTTTTCCTGTACATATGGTTTAATCCATCAAGAAAATGAACAATAAGAAAGTCATTTTTGTTATGCTACAAGAATACAAAGAAATATCTAGATATATCGAGTTCTAGATTAAGAATAAATGGAAGCAAGACTTACCATGGGTCACAAGCAACAAGTTCTCCGAAGGATATTTATCAGCAAGAGCCTTAATAACCTCTCGATATCGAGTCCTAGCACCTTCCAGCGACTCTTGCCATTTCGGCAGCTACAATAACAGAAGTGGCGCCACATGGAAATTGTAACTACCGCAAATATAATCAGCAATATATATAGGTTCATTTTAAAAAATTTAGGATAGAATTATGTGTAATGGACACCTGCTTATGCAATTGTTCTGCAGCATGGCCAATGGTTCCAACGGGTAAAACAGCTTCACATTGTGAGAGTTTGAACTCGAAAACCCCGTCTTTTGGAGCCACATCCGGTCTTATAGCTCGCAAGTTCATCATCTCGGACAACCCATACTCAATTGAGACCTAGAAAATATTCAATCAAAGAAGCAGCAATCGAACTTTCAATGTGTAACTTGGGTTTTAAGGCATTTTCTTGTAAGTTGTAATCAGTGTTAAAAAAGGCACAACTAAAATATGCGGTGAAAACGCCAAGGCCTTATTTACTGGTCAACGATTGTGACTTCTAATGCATGCCTAGACGATATTATTTGCGCTTATTATCTTTCTTTTTTTTTGGCCTTTTTAATTCTTTTACAATTCTTTTAAGTTAAAACTTAAAAGTTGATTTACACTTGAAACTTATATTTTTGTTAGAAAATTTAGGAAAAATGTATAAAATTTCTATAAATCTGTTTTATATTGTCGATATGCATTATTTTTAATTATTAAATGATATTTTGATTGATTTAAATTTAAAATAATATTAAAATAAGAAAACGTCTTTTTACGCTATTTTACACATATGCCTCGCCTAATCTCACACGAGCAATAGTTTGGCCACCACGCATCGTCAAGCATTAAGTCACATTTTTGTTGCACTGAAACTAATCTGTCATTTTTGTTGTAGGCCTTTTGACTAAAATTAATAATATCTTATTTAAAATACTCTTAAATTCAAGGTAAAAATAGATATCAAACCGCTCAAACACATATGTATATGTAAAATATACGTTGAGAAAATTGAAAACGGACCTTAATTTTGGATGGATCAATAACGACTCCGTTGGAACTCAAATCATGGGGATCGTTGTGGTGATCATCCCCCCTAATGCAGTCTCTAATTTCCAACACTCTCTTGAATAGCCACACATTCCCAAATGCTCATCTCGTGAAGAATGGTTCTCACAAGTTCCGCTCTCCCCGCATATGACAAGGAAGCCCTAGACCATTTACCAATGTAGGTAGAAATCTTATTGATGAAGGAATCATAAGAGCTAATTTTAAATTTTTCTGCCGCAAGTGGAATACCCAAGTAGCAAAACGGCATGGAGCCCTTCGGAATGTTTGTTAATGCAAGAATTTCCTCCAACTTTTGTCCATGGACTCACGTGGTATACAAGCTAGACTTGTCCACATTCATCTTTAGTCCCGACATATCACCAAAGTTAGATAAGCAACTCATTAAGATACCAACCGAAATAACATCTCCTCTAGCAAATAGTATCAAGTTATCCGCGAATGCCAAGTGTGTAATCCTTAAAGGTGCACATTTAGGATGAAAGTTGAACTCACTATCCTCGGTTCTCCCTTTACCATTCTGTAAAAGTATTCGAGATACCTTGACGAAGGCCTTTCTGTCCCTTGATGAATCCACGGAGGCAACCATTAAGTGCAATAGATTATGTAGGCATAGCAATACATTCCATATCTTAACCCCTCAAGCACACTTTTAAGAAAGTTCCAATTGATCGAATCATAGGCCTTCCTCAAGTCAATCTTAAGAAGGCATCTTAGAACCAACCTTTTCCGATTATATTGCCTCAATAGCTCTTGGGCCAAGTTAATATTCTCCACCATGCTTCTCCCCTCCACAAATGTGGCTTGTGCTTGATCAACAATTGATCCTAGCACAGGCCCAAACCGAGAAGAAAGGATCTTAGTGATAACTTTATGGAATACAATGCAACAAGCAATAGGTCTGTAATCACCCACAGACGTAGAATGATTTGTCTTAGGAACCAAAGCAATAACCATGTGGTTTGTTCGCTTAAGGAGAGACCTTGAAGCAAAGAATTCTTCAATCGCCTCCATGAACTCATTATGGCCAACAATATCCCAGGACTTTTTGAAGAAGCATGAAGTGTATCCATCTAATCCTGATGACTTATCAACCCCAATGCTAAAAAGAGCATCCTTGATTTCTTGTCTCATGATGTCCTGAACAAGTAACATAGCAATTTTTTCCAATAACACGGGCGAATACCCAAAATTTCAGCATTAAAAGGCTGTCCAAATCTGCCTTTACCCAACTGTTCACTATAAAAGTGAATGAGTTCCTCCACTTCTTTTTGAGAAGAAGTACAAGTACCATCCCTTTTAATAACAGCTGGAATATAGTTCCTTATAGCGTTTCACTTGACCAACGAGTGAAAAAACATAGTACATTTATCACCATTTTTCAAGTAGACACACTTTGCTTGTTGGTAGTAAAAGCTCATTTCTGTTTCACAAAGACCCTTTGCTTCTTTCCTCAAATGCGCCGCATCATTTGAAATTGAAGATTGGTAGGATCATCACGTAATTCCCCTTGCGCCAATTCCAATTTCTAAGTAGCAAAATCGGCCCTCGAAGAGATATGAGCAAAATGTTTGTCATTGAGCTTCCTTGGCACCATTTCAAGACTTTGCAACTTCTTACAAAGTGAAAATTGCTTTGTTCCGTGTACCTCTTGATTCCAACAATTAAGTACGACATCATGGAACACCAAAAATCGACACAATACAAGGCGAGTGGTCGGATAGGCAACCCGACGGTAGGAAATCAGCAAAGCTATTAAATCCCACTTGCATCCACCCTTATAAATACTGGACTATTTTTACAAGTTTTCTATTATTAATATTAGTCAATTGAATAAAATATTTCATTCCTCTGTCAATTAATTCTTTGACTTTTATCTTGTTATTTTTTTTGCAATCATATACTTAACTTTTACTCATTTAACTTGCTACTACAAAGTCACATAACTATTATATATGTTCAAGATTTTCATTGTGGCAAATGAAGATGCGAGCTGTACTCACATAAATAAATTTGGATGATGCGTTGTTGGAATTTGACAAAATGTCTACAATTGGAGCGAAATTTCACATGGCTGCCATCAATAACAAAAATCTCGAACAAATTAAAACCAATAGCTTTGATATCACTTGTTAGGAAATAAAACGGATCGAGAACGAAACATTTTATTCAATTGACTAATATAGAGAAAACAAATACAATAACTGCGCCTACACAATTATTCTACATTTCAGTAATACAAAACTTATGAAAAAAGTTTAATATGTTAGGGATGGCTAAAAAAATTGTTAGTATTTTAATATTAAAACCAAATACTAGATCAATAATTCATAAATTCACCTTAATACAATTCTCTTAATCCTATCCTTTCTATTCCCCTAATTTAATAGGTACCAAACATGTCCCAAGGGTAAAGCAACAAGTTTGAGTTTGATGTTAGCCGTTTATGAATGCGGAAAAAATACAGAACGGGAAATAGTAGCGGGAAATTTTGTTGAGGAAACAATTTAAAACAAACAATCTTTTAAAAAATAAAATTTCATTGACCTTCGACTTAGAGACTCACAAGAAGTGTCCGAATAATGCACCACACAAAATTGATGAAGTCGCATATCAAAATTATCAAACGCATAAAGGATATGCATTTCTTTATTTATTTATTTATTTTTGGATTCTACACAGTGAAATTGACGATATTCAATACGCCACACAAAATATTATCGTGTTCATATTAAAAGTTTTTTACGCATAAAAAACGATTTATGGCTTTCACGTTAAAAGGTATAGTTCTGATTTTGCTTGAAACAACCAATTTTGACAAGATTTTTAGTTTTTTCATTATATATATATATATTTTTGGATTAAAAAAAAAAAGTCCAGAATATTTACAACAAATATTGTTACAGCTAGTCCATAATTTATAGGTGGAACAAAATTCTTCCAAATCAATATAAAAACTCTAAACCGGGCATTAATTTAAAACAATAAAACATAAAAAAATAATTATTGAAAATGTTAAGAACATTATCCATTTGATTAGGCATTGCCTGTCCTGTTGTTCTTTGATCGAAATTTCTTGCACCAAAGAGATCTCCCAAATACATTGTCGAACCTAACTTGTTCTTGTCCCATTAAAATTGACTCCGGTAACCACCAACACCACTGTTTGAACATAATCCTCCCAAAGTGCGGTGGCGCCCCAGCCGCATTCCGTGGATGATGCACATAAACCTTTTCCAAACAGTCACCATACAACCTGCCCAAATCATTACAAAATTTTTATCAACCATCCATAAAAAAAATAGTGTAAAATTGTAGAAATGGTTTAAGAAAAGTTAACCATGTAAAATACAGATAAATTTGAGTCGGCGAAAGCGGGAATCCATGTGAGAAGGTTATGTATAAAGAGCGGTCTGCCTCCGGATTCGGCCTCCACTCCTCGGCCAATGGATTAAGTCCAGACGACGCCAAAGAACTGAATTCCGATTCACTCTTCGAGACAGTGCCTAGATCTTCGTCTGAGTTCTCAAATGGTTGAAATAATTTGTGCACAATTTCAACCAATTTGGCAGTTCTCCTTTCCTGTTGCTCTTCCAAAACACGAAAATAAATGTTCCTGCAAACTCCATTCAAGAGTTGGGAAATTCCACTCCAGGCCTTGTTTTTGTCTTCAAGAATTTCTTCAAGAGGGACAATTGAACCATTGGACACTACGTTCGAAGTAACATGTAAACAGATTTTTGAAGAAGATGGCACTTGTAAATTGTAGTTTTCTAATGCAGTTAGTGCAATCTCAGCCTCAAGGCAAATTAGGGCAACAGTTTTGTCATCCTGAAACCCTATTTTTTTCAGAATTTCTTTGACTCCCTGGGACTCTAACCATAGCCAGAAGGTCACAATTTTCTTTAACAATTCTGCATCCACTCCCATTTCTGTCATTCGTTGGAACAAATTCTTCTCATTGTCATGGAAGTGAATGAAAACATACTGCGATTCCATGGAAGTGTGTTTTTACGTACAAAAAGAATCTGGGGAAGAGAGGAAATGTACGAGATTTTTGAGGGCTTCTGAGCATCCATTTATGGGGAATTTTTGAAAGATCGTGACTATAAAGAAAAGGTTTAAGGTCTTTTCTCAAGCGTTGCATTGCAATGTATTGCATGTAGTGTAGAGAGAAGGGGGGAAGTTCGTAGATTTACAAGTCAACTATAATTTTTTCTATTTCATTTCTATTTCTATTTTTCATTCTTTTTTGTTGTCTGTTAATTATTTTTATTTTGGGGTTCTATTTTCTGGGCACGGCTGAAAGCGTTATTTCCTTTTGTTAATAATTTATTTTCCTCAAATGACTTAATTTTTTTTTTTTTTGAGAAAGAAAAATGTTACCAATTCTTGAACCCTTAACTATAATGGCAACTGTAAAGATCGAGTTACACTAATTAGCAACTTAAATGTGCAGAAATCGAAAAATAGTAAAGAACACGAAGAATTTTCGCCCTAAGGCAATAGGTTCGGAATAAATTCCTAATTCCCTTTTGAACTTCCGCCAATCGGAAGAGATCACCATATTAACCAAGGATCAAAGTCCATTCATCAATACACTAAGGCACTCAACAAGAATTATCCAAGATTTTTTCACAGTGTATGAAACTCTCTCTATCGAACAAAAGAAATCCACTCGAGGATACAAAATCAGTTCACTACAACTCACTCAGCGCACAAGAGAACAGAGAGTTCAAGAGAATGGAGTCCGAGAGAATGTGAGAATCATCGTCCAAAGGCTCCAGCCCTAGCCTTTTAGAGAAGTTTCCAGAAGAGTCACCATCCAACGGATATTGGGGCGACACTTAGCGACATCTCGACCGTCCAGATACATGTAATACACATCCAGCTAAAGTGCAGAACCAAAAACATGTTTTCTACCAAAACATAACAGGGGCCACCAAGAATACAATTAAAAATCTAGCCCAGCAGCCCACATAAGGAAACAGATTCAGCCCATTTTCCAGCCAAAGCCCAACATCATTGTGCCACAAACTCCACAGCAAGAATAATCCTTAATCAACGAAAATAAAGTGAATTGATGACTTAATTTTACTAATGCTCATATAAACCAATTATTAATATTTACAAATATTATAATATGATTTATTATTTATTGTCTCGAAATTTGAATTCTTAAAAAAAATCGTTTGTACATACTTAAATTCATATATATATTTTTTTAAATGTTAGGTTAACGAAACTTTTATAAATCAGACGTGCATGAGTAAATAAATAATTTGTAGGCAAAACACATTTTCATTGCGCTGAACATTTTCTTCTGTACAGCGAGCATTGTGCATGGATATACGTAAGAAATTTCATATTCCAATTACAGACTACAGTCACCAAATATGTAGGTATTGGGCTATGATGCCAAAATCTAGTCATAGCTGGGTTAAACTGGGCTTGACCCAATATGCTTGCCTTCAACTATATGAAGCCCAAACTCGGACCAATTAAAATGGGCAAAATAAGGAGGAAATTGGGAAAAATACATAAATCC
>CAIGRQ010052833.1:0-14190 GCA_903798375.1 Fraxinus sp. D2006-0159
AGAAGAAGAAGTGAAAACATGAAGATAACTGGAGTGTCTGCGTGGGTCCATTTCAAATGACGTTCAACACCATCTAAGATCCAAATGAACCCAACGGACAATTATTCGAAAATTACAAAATCTGTTCATAAGCAAGACAAATTTTCTCTACCAAGCACAAACGATTACGTCCAGTTCTCACAATATCCATCCAATCAGGAAGCTCCATCTTGCTAGAACGCTTGAGGTATGCGGCGTAGGCCTTGACAAACTCATGGGATGAGACGTCCTTCACGGTTCTAGCAGTAGCCATTGATGCAGATCTCGAATTCTTCGCTGTAATGGTTTGGGAGTTTTTGGAATCGAGATGGGGGGTTTTGATTGGTTTGGGTTTGGGGGGGTTAATTTAGACCGTATTAATTACGTGATTAAAGGTTATAATTAGTTAATAGGGTATTTTTCAATTTCCTTAATTTTGGACCATAATCGCCCTAATTTCCCCAAGAAGTTAGTGATATGAAGCTAGAGGTGGCAATGGACCAATACGAGAAGATTATGGATAGGCCAACGCTCGGCTCGGTCCACCTTCCTGTCCGAAACGAGCTTGGGGAGAGCGGCAATATGAAGAAAAACAGAGAAAAAATAACTATGGATTAAAAATCAAGAAATTTAACGTAATTAAGCTCATGTTTGTCTCATATTCTAAAACTTTTTTTCTACTTACTCAATTTTAATTATATATTCACACAATAAAATATACTACACGTAAATTTAAAACTTTTCCTATTTTTTAATTATACATTCTTCAAAAAATTACTATTTAAAACAATATTTTTCCAAAAAATGGCCACCAAGGGAAAAATACGAAAATAAAGAAAATGGGGGAAATGCATTAACACAATTTGATTAATCTAGTCAAGTTAACGAGTTGCATTAGGGAGATGAAATTTTATGAATTGTCAAAACTTTTTGTTGTATGAAAATTATTACAATCATATAGATTTTTCACTTATTGAAATAACGCAAATACCATAAGGAAAAAAAAAAAAACAAAAACCAAAAACCCAAGTTGGCCCCATTTTAGTAAGAAAATGTATAACAATTTTTTGAAGAATGTGTGGTTAAAAAAGAAGTTTTCGTTTTACGTGTAAAATTATTTTATAGGAAAATGTGTGGTTGAAGGCAAACATAGGATCATACCCTCCAAATTCAACTATTTTTAAAATTTAGAAGGAGAACAAGAAAAATTAATGCATTACATTTACTATACGCTCAGTACATAATCCTTGAAAGTTTGTAACTTGCTCCAACAATAGCACATTTATATGCTTTCTTTCATCCTATCTTTACGTAAGTTTGTATGTGCGTATTTGTCCTCTTCATGGTTTGAACCATTAGAGTATCCTTCGACCAAGAGCCTAATGCAGAAGATGTGATCCTTCCCCAAATAAGAAGTGTCACACCTTGCTACAAAAGCTCAAAATCAAAGTGTCACGTAGCAATCCACTTGGGCAAAAAGTCAACAAGTCCCAACTAGTCAAATATAAAGAAGTCATGCAAAGGCCAAAGTTCTTTCCGAGGCACTATCTCAAAAGACGAAACATCATAACTTGGGTTGAAACACCGCCTAAGGAAACAAATAAAAGAGTTGAAGCTCTCCATTCAGACAACCAGCATAAGGACCTCTACGAAGCTCTCGGCACATTCGAAACTCAATGAAGTCGATGCTGTCTCTTACAACATATTTGAAGATCTTTTAGAAGTAACAGATATAACACTTGTAATGAATAATGTGAGGTGTATCAGCATATTGTATATGGTGGCTGACCCTTCATCAATGTATTAATTACAAGAATAGACAGTGATGTGAAGCCTTAGTTAAGGAGATGAAGTCACGTGGTTTTGATCCAACGGACACCACGTCAGCCAAGGTTGTATAAATAGGTTATCTTTGTGACTTCGAAAGGGTTGGATTTTGGAAGTTAAAATCATATGCTCCTGATTATTGAGTGAATAAGCAATACATGCAACCATTTGCGTGATCTTCTTTCTTTTTTCTACATTTTGGCGACTAGATACAAATCTCAACATGTAATCCAACACTCATAAACACACACATCATCTATCCTTCCACATATTCCTATTTAGCCTTCGATTTTTGTCGAATGGATTGGATCTTGATTGGTGATCGTTGTTAGTGCAATCATCTTCCTTACACTTGTCAAGCTCGAACACTTTTGTCTCTCTCCGTAGGGCATCTCCCGCGTTTACGTCTGTTTTTCTCACTGTCTCGTAGGTAGAAACGCGTCGGAACTTGCTTGACATGGCGAGAGTGGGCCCAACATCTGTTGGCTCATTTTTTGGGGTCAAGAGATTGGCGTCATCTACGGAAAACCATACATTTAACCACAAAAAACCCCTTGAAAAAAGCCGGTAAGAAAGCACCTTGGAGGAAATCTTTCAAACATTGAAAAATAAGTGTTCTTGAAGAAAGAACCGTTGGAAAGCCTAGGGAAGAACTTTGTGAATCTTATGCTCAACTAATCCTTGAAAAAAGGAGTGTCGAGTTAGAAAAGAGTTTGCTAATATGAGCTCTAGCGGAGGAAATGTACCTCATAGGACTAGGGAATACCCTGAGCAAGTGGAACCCTCACGAGCGGTCCCAGTTTCCCACCTAAGACCTCACCAGTGGCATAGACGAGGTGGGTCGAGAGGCAGAGGTAGGATAGCAGCTAGACTTACAAGAGAGGTCGCGACAATGGCTCTCAATATAAGGATCATAACCCAGCAGATCATGGCAATACATGAGCTATTTATGAGCATGTAGGGATGGAGAGAATACCCAGTACCTCCATACGAGGAAGATGAAGTCCAAAGCCAAATGGTAGGGTACCATCGTACCAAAATGGAAGCCTCCCAAGAAAGGAAAGTAGAAGTTGACACTTCGACTAACTACGCCTCATAACGATCTAATGAGGCCCCATTTGATTTTCCTCCCAACTATGATCCAGAAAACCTATCTCAAAGGTCAGTAAGCGTCTTCGATAAGCTGAGGCCGAGGCTACCTAGAAATAGGCAGGCTCAACCTCCTCTTGCACCTAGAAATACATTGGTTCGACCTCATCCCGTACCTAGAAATAGGCAATAGGGGCCACTTTGGAATAAGGAACAAGAAGAACCACTACACCATGAAGAACCAAGAATCCCTCTCCCTAGAAATAGGCGTAAGAGAAGGAAACAAGAAAGAAGCGAAGCAGGACCTTCCCATCCACCTCCACAAACTCAATTTAAGGAGGATGAGGATTCAGATGAACCATAAAGGTCATGCGACCTAGATGATGACAACTATCATTCACCATTTTCTCAAGCCATCAGGAACGCCCCTATGCTGAACCACTTTACACTCCCAAAGATTCCAAAGTATGATAGGAGAGTGACCTCGTGAAGCATATCAACAGTTTCAAAACCCACATGAACATAAATAGAACCACACTGGCTATGAAGTGTAGAGCCTTTCACTTGACCATAAGTGGAGCGGTCGAAGTCTGGTACACCAGGTTACCAAAAGGAAGTATCCAACGTTGGCAGAACTTTAAGAGGACGTTCCCAAAGCGCTTCGCCACAAGTAAGGAAGGTGAAAGACATATCCAACACCTACAAGACATATGACATCAACAGGGCAAGTCTCTGAAAAGCTTCTTGTACCGTTTCACTGATGAGATGACCTACTGTGTACAAGTGACAGATAGGAAACTCTAACTGCCCTAAGAGGAGGTTTGGACATGAACTCCCTCTTTTGGAGGGATGTGCAAAACAAGGATCCCACCACCTATGATGCGTTATTAGAAATGATAAGACGCGAAATCCTCAATGAAGAATTGAAATATCATAGGAACAAGGCCAGCCAATGACTATCCCCTCCACAAATGCAAAGAGGAAAAGGTCCTACCTCCCATCTTATAGATCACCAGACCTCTTTCAATTATGGACAAGAGCGATCACTGCGACACTTGACACAGTACCCAAGTTGGCTTATGAGGAAGTAAACCCTGGTGCTGGAATGCATCGGGGACGAACCTATCAAAGGTACCCTCAAAGAGGGAGAGGTAGGGGACGAAACGTTGAACCTAGGGATAGGAACAAAGCGCTCATCTATTGTACCTATCATCACTCCCATAACCACTGCATAAAAGACTGCTAGGATATTGCAAGACACTCCCAAAACAACAATCAAGGAAGAGGCAAGCGCCCACGAAGAGATGCTCTTCCTAGGCAGACCCGACGCCTGGGAACGTCGAGTCGAGGCGTTCCAACAGAAACGATGCTCCAAGGAGAGAGAAGAATGATAAAGAAAGACCTAGAGAAGGTCAAAGACAAAGGCAAAGCCCCCCCAACGAGAACGACGTCCAGGAGCCCATCAGGAAAACCAATACATTCTTTGAAAGCCCATACGTTAGGGAGAATCTAGGAATTCTCAAAGGAATTATGCCAGGAAAGTAACAGACCTTCCTATGACAAGCTTCATAGTCAACCAAGCCCCTGCTGAAAGAACCATTCCACCAATCTCTTTCACTCAAGAAGACGCAGCAGGTGTGCATTATCCACACTGTAACATCTTAGTGGTGAGGCCGTCATAGCCCGTAATGGCTTGAAAAGAATATTAGTGGATAATGAAAGCTCCGTCAATATCATCTTTCGTACTACTTTCGACAAGATGAAGATTGACTATGAGTTAATCCCAATGAGCTTCCCCTTGTACGATTTCACAGGAGATAGCATCAGGGGTAAGATCACTCTAGTAATAGAAATGAGGACTGCACCCTTGACTGCTCACTATTTCATGGAATCTGATAGTAGATAATCGCTCTGCCTATCACGGAGTACTGGAAAGGTCTGCCTTAAAGAAACTATGGGCTCACTTTTATCTATCATTTATACATGAAGTTCCCAACTGAGAATGGAATTGCAATGATTTGGGATGATCAAAGAAGTGCAAAGGAATGCTGTACGAATTTCCTAAGAAAAGCTGAACCTAGAAGCGTCAATTTCATCACCACAGACGTTAACGTGGACGACATCCCTAAACAAGAGATAAACCAAGAAGAAGGGAAAGGCATCGAAATGACAGATGCCTCTGAAGAAGGGGATATCCTCGGAGTCATACACACCTTTGAAGAAGAGGCTGTCTGTGAAGAATAGTCATAGACCACCCTTGAAGAAGGACGAACTCCCGTAATTGATTGCGAGCCTCAGATAGCACCTACGAAAGAATTGGAGAGCTTTCCAATAGACCCACAGGACCCCTCCAAACACCTGCAGGTTGGAAGAAACTTACCTATAGAAGCTAAGAATGAGCTGAAAAGATTCTTACTAAAGAATCTCGATGTCTTCACCTGGAAACATGGGAACATGGTTGGAATTAATCCAAAGGTCAGTTGTCACCACTTGAATATTGACCCAAAGGTCACATCGCACAGGCAAAAATGAAGAGCTCTCAATCCAGAAAGATATAAAGCTCTCAAAGATGAAGTTAAGAAGCTAATCGACAATGGATTCGTCCGGGAGTCAATGTATCCGAAATGGGTCTCTAACCCAGCATTGGTCAAAAAGCACAATGGAAAGTGGAGGGTTTGTGTAGATTTCTGAAACTTGAACCAAACATGTCCTAAGGATAGCATTCCACTTTCCAGAATAAACAAACTTGTGAATTCCACTATCGGACACGAACTTCTTAGTTTCATGGACACATATCCTAGGTACAACCAGATCTCAATGTCCCCAGCAGATAAGGAACACACTTTCTTCATCACAGATAACGGTCTTTATTGCTGCAAGGTCATGCCTTTCAAGTTGAAAAATGTCGGGGCCACCTACCAAAGACTTGTTAACAAAATGTTCGCAAATCTAATTAGGAAAACCATGGAGGTCTATGTAGACGATATGATGGTGAAGAGCTTGAAAGCAAGAGATCATGTTGAAAACTTTAATGAGACATTCCAAATTTCAAGGAGGTACCGAATGAAGCTCAATCATTTAAAGTGTGCATTTGGAGTCACTTCTGGAAAGTTTTTGGGCTACATTGTCAACCAAAGAGGCATTGAAGCTAACCCTAAAAAGGTCAAAGCTTTAATGGACATGAAGTCACCACAGAAGCCAAAGGAGGTGCAAAGCCTTACCGGACGTGTGGCTGCCTTAAATCGTTTCGTTTCGAAGGTAATGGACAAGTGTCTGTCATTCTTCAAAGTTCTCAAATGTGGAAATAGATTCTAATGGACAGAGAAATGTGAGATAGCCCTCCGAGCTCTGAAGTAGCACTTGGAATAGGCTCATCTCCCTTCCAAACCTAGGGCCAAACTTCTGTTGTATTTAGCAATAACCACCAATGCTATCAATTCAGTTTAATAAGAGAGGAGAATGATGACTAGCTACCCGTTTACTATATAAGCAAAGCACCCCTGACAGCTGAGGTTCGCTATCCAGACATGGAAAAGGTGGCCCTCTCCTTAGTGACAGCCTCCTAAAATTTGAGGCCTTACTTCCAGGCTCACACAATTCATATGTTAATAAATTTCCCCTTAAGCAAGTGTTGCAGAAGCCCAATGCTTCAGGAAGGTTGCTAAAATGAGTTGTGGAACTTAGTAAATTTGACATCATATTTAAATCAAGGGCTGCCATCAAGGGGCAGACCCTCACCGACTTTGTGGCTGAGTTCACTTATATTCTAGAAATAGAAGAGGAGATGGAACCCGTCGAACCTCCAACATGGGACCTCTTCATAACTGGGTCATCAGGAGACTCATGGTCAGGAGTAGGTGTGGTCCTTATCAGCCCAAAAGGTTATAAGCTTACTTATGCTGTAAGGTTCGATTTCAAAGCAACTAATAATGAAGCAGAGTATGAAACCCTCATTGCTAGCCTCAGGCTAGCCAAATAAATGTAAGCGAAGATGCTCATCATCATTAGTGCCTCCCAACTGGTAGTGAGTCAGGTCCATTGCAATTTTTCAGCAAGAGACAAGTCCATAGCTGCGTACTTAAAATTGCTTATGGAAATCATTCCCTTTTTTGAAAGATTCGAATTGGTACAGATCCCATGCTCTGAAAACGTTCATGTCGACGCCCTATCAAAATCAGCAAGCAATAGAGATTCTAAGTTACTCACTGTAGTGCCCATAGAACATCTTTCCAGACCTTTCACAGCTACCGATGAAGTAATAATGTGGGTCAAAGATATCCCCTTATGGATGAAGCCAATCATATCCTATCTCAAGGACCAGACACTACCCTCTGAAAAAGAGGAGGCCTAGAAGCTCAGAAGACGAGGACGATGTGCACTATAAATGAGGATTTTCACTACCTTTACTCCGATGCATTGGGAAAGAGCAAGCCGATTATGTGCTCTAGGAAATTTATAAAGGGGTATGTGAGCCACATAGGGGGATGGTCGTTGGCCCAAAAGTGTTAAAATAAGGATATTATTGGCCCACCTTGAAAAATGATGCACATGAGTTTGTCAGAAAATGTGATAAGTGTCAACATTTTGTAAATGTCCAAAGGCAACCTTCTCAAGAGTTGAATGTTGTGTCCAGTCCTTGGCCGTTTACCAAATGGAGGATCAATCTTATAGGACCTCTTCCCGAAGGGAGAGAAAATTCGAGCCTTGCGATTGTCGCCATTGACTATTTTACTAAATGGGTGGAGGCCAAGCCACTTGTCAAGATTATTGAGGCCAACACTTCCAATTTTCCCTGGAAGAACATCATTTGTAGATTCAAAATCCCTTATTTGATCGTCTCATACAATAGTCGATAATTTGACAACAACAAGGTTAGGAATTTGTTTGAGGAGTTAAGATTCAAGAAACACTTCTCCTCCCCATATCATCCCCAGGAAAACGGGCAAGTAGAAGTTGTCAACAAAATGATCAAATACACATTGAAAAGAAAGTTGGATGCCTCAAAAGGGGCTTGTATGATGAGCTACCTCAAGTTCTTTGGGCCATCAGAACTACAAGTGGAACTACTACCGGGGAGACTCATTTCTCCATAGCCTATGGGGCCAAGGCTATGAGCCCAGTAGAAGTGAGTCTACCATCCCCTCGTCGAGTTCACTTCGATGAAATATGTAATGAGAAGATGCAAAGATGTGAGATGGACCTCCTTGAAGAAATGATGGATGAATTTGAGGCCAAGTTGGCCGTTTACCAACAGAAAATGACCAGATATTACAATGCAAAAGTGAAGAAGGGGTCATTTCGTTTAAACGAGTTGGTGCTCCGAAGAGTGTTTTTGTCTTCCAAAGAACCTGGCTCAGGAACCCTTGGTCCCAACTAGGAGGGGCCCTATCCCATCAAAGAATAGGTTCGGCCAAAAACCTACAAAATCGAAAATATGGACGGAAAATCACAGCCTCGTCTATGGAATGTAGAACATCTATGCAAATATTATCAATATTGATGTATATATCTAGTTTATACAGTTTATGAGTCAATGAAAGTGACTTTTATCTCAGTGTTTATAAAATTGAAATACCTCCCAAGAGGCAAAATCCTAGGAGAAGCCTCTTCATAGATGATTCGTCCTTATGGAGAGACGCGTGAGCACTTCAACGAAGAGCTAGATCTCAAGAGGGACTATCGCTTACTCGCGAAGTGCTGCACATGCCCTTAACAATAAAAAATGTTAAGGAAGCCTCGACATGGGAGAACCGCAACCCCATGCTCAGGAAATGAAGTTCGTAATATAAAATTAAATTAAATTTGTACAAGTTCATTAAGAATAAAAAATTATCTCTTGTTGAGAAAGCTCAAAGGAGAAGCCTCTTCATAGATGATCTGTCCCTATGAAGAGATGTGCGGGCACTTCAACGAGGAGTAGGTCCTAAGAAGGACCATGTTTGCCCTCGCGAAATGTGGCACATGCCCTTAACAATGACGGTTGTTAGGAAAGCCTCGATATGAGTGAATCGCTCAACATCATGCTCAGAAAAGTTATTGATTATGATAAGTTAAAAATGTTTTTTGTGAAAGCGAGACCATCAAAGGATTAAAAAGTACCTCCTATTGAGAAAGCTCAAAGGAGAAGCCTTTTTATAGATTATCCGTCCCTATGAAGAGATGCGTGGGCACTTTGACGAGGAGTTGGGTCCCAAAAAGGACCACATCTGCACTCGTAAAGTGTAGCACATGTCTTTAATAACAAAAGTTATTAAAGAAGTCTCAGCATGGGCGAACCACTCAAACCCATACTTAGGAAACAAAAGGCAAGCGAACTGCCTATGCTTGTGCAAATTATAAACAAAGTTTTAAACAAAAGTCTAAAGTGGTCAAAGGTCTCAGTTCATAAGCATTGAAGTTCGTAGGCTCAAACTTTCAAAGGTACATGACCTTATAACACTTAAACAAAATTATTTGAAACCTAACGTACATGAGTTTGATGTTGCCTAAGTCTTGCATGTACGTTTAATCTTATAAGTTTGAAAACAAAGATAGGAGACCTATACTCTAGGTAGGTGGGGGAGGGGGAGCCACAAAAGATATGATTGCATTAGGAGCCTCTTCTTCAGCTACATCATCTTCCAGTTCAATTACTTGGCTTTCTTCTGCTGGAGTTTGAGGCTCTGGCTCCTCTGCTTCATCATCAAGAAACTCTGCTCTCAACTCCGAGGTGTTGATGCCTTAAATGTTTACCTCCAACCATTCAACCATGTCCGTGTAAGCGTACCTACGCCAATACTTTGCAAAGCTATTGCATACCTCAGTTAAATGGAAGTTGGCAAGGAAACTCTTCTCAGCATCATTACTAACAGTTTGAGCCTCCTGCCTGGCAGCCTCCGCCTCTTCAGTCAGACCAACAATTCTGAAGTTCAACTCACCCACCTCTCCTTTTAAAGTAGAGTTCTTTTTATTTGCCTTCTCTAAGGCCTTTGTCGTCAGCCTTTGGTGGGCATCATGAGTTTCCACCCGCTTCGCTAGAGAGGCCACCTCACTTTAGGAAAGGTGGACCTCCTTCTTTAACTTTTCAATTTCTGCCAAAGCAGAAGCGAGATTCATAGACTTATCTTCATTTTTCTTCCTCAAAGCCTCTGCCCACGCCTTGGCGTTGTTAGCAGCTTCCTCGGCCTGGGAGGCCTTATTGGAAAACCCCCGATTTTTACTTTGAAAGTTTTTAAAGATGGCTTCAGCCTTTATGGCTAAACCAAACACCTTTCCCGTTTGGGCCACCATCGTAGCGAAGACATCGACGGCATCACTTTTCTCCATAAAGGATTACCACTTCTCTATTCATACTTATGAAAGGTCATTATAGTAGTCTAAACTTCAGGAGGAAGAAAGGCTAGAGCCTCAAATTCAAGCGTGTCGGTCCTTCTTGCTACCGTGAGTTTTTTTGTGGAAGCTTAGAAGTGGTGGAGTCACTTGAAGTCCTCGCCTTCTTTGCAGAATCCTCCCTCTGGGGCTCCATGGCAGTTGGCCTTTTCTGCCCCCCAGAGGCCGTAGCTATTGACGCTGCATTAACTTCTCCCCCTCTGGGATCTCAGAGCGAGGGGGAAGAATATCATTAGAGTTTCCCACCTCGGTAGTGGACACCCTAAATTTTTTCTTGGGCTCTTCCATACCACATTTTTGCCTTTGTATGCCAAGGGAAATCGTCCCTCCTCCTGATTGGAAACCTCCATGCTAACCTTTTTAATTTTATCCCTCATTTGCTTTCTTCCATCATATGAGAGCTTCACTCCTTTACGACTAGATATGGTGGTGGCCACTAGGATTGTGGCCATGTTAAGGATGGGATGCGTCTTCTTTTCAAAGTTTTCTGCAAGGAAAAATACAAGGTCAAACACGAGTAAATGAGCGAAACCTAAGTTAAAAGTTACAAGTGAAGACGAAGTTATACCTCTTTCGGCCATTAGATAAATTCTTCAAAAAATCATCTGGAGAGGATCAAACAATCAAAGTCACGAGACGAAGAGGGTCGACGGTAGATGCCTGACAAAGTGTCCCAATCACTCTTAGTTAGGTCAAAGAACTCAATGGACCCTGCAAAACAACAACAAAATGTTAGTATCAGGTTCAACAAGTTACAACAAACAAAATGCAGAGACGACACTCACTAAGCTCGGAGTGAGAAGTTGGGACTTTGACTTGGGGAACAGTGTCACCCTCACACTCCTGCCACTTTCCCCGAACCCAGAACCACGTCTTCTTCTATCCTTTGATGGAGGAGGGTGGGCCCAAGATAAAATGAGAGTATGCCCCCCACGGGTACAAGGAATACCACCCCATAGAGTTCCTCTTACCCAACGACCTAGGTTGGAAGATGGTTTGGAATACATGAAGGGGCATGTCCTCGCCTAAGGAGGTCTCCTTCCAGAAGAAATAGGTTTCTACCAGTTGGGCCTAGGCGTTGGGAACGAGTTGGGTCTTAAGGAGGAACTCACTGATGGTGACGCAACCCTACCTCGGATAGCAGGCTCGCTCATCAGGAGAAGGGAAGAGGAGTTTTATGTTGTATATGATCCTATATTTCTCCTTAAGGTTGGCTAAGTGGGTTAGATCTGCTGAATATGGGATTTTGGTTGCCCTCCATTCTATTTCAGTAACTCTCCTACCTCTCCCTAAGATGGAAGCACACTCCGCCCAGCTTTTATAACCTTAACGAGGTCGGCAATATTAGTGATTTCAACCCCCATCTCACCGCTAGTTCACTCAAATCTACGTTCCTCCCAATAGACGAAAAAAAGGCTATTGAAAAAAACTTTTTCAAAATATAAATGTTTATAGAAAGTACTTATAAGTTTTTGGTTAGGCGATGGTAATGGGAAACACCAGAGAAGTTGCAAGATTCAATGAAGAAAAAAAAACTTGAGAATGAGAAGGTGTAAACTGAAGAAAAGAAAAGAGATTCAAAGATTCTTGAAGAAAAAAACTTGGAGAAAAATCTGGAGTTTAGTATAATAGTACTGAATTCAAGAAATGCAAAGTGATTTTTTGCCAAAATATTTGCCTTTTATAGGCAAAGCCCCTTAATTCCAGTCATTGGATGTCGATCCAGGTCATCTAACCGTCCATTTGGAGATTAAATCTGAGCCACTCAACACGTCTGCCTCTTCGTCTTTTACAACCCAGATTAGAGCGTCTGCTTCACGTGACCTCATGAGGCTAGAATTCGCAAAACATGTGGGAGACAGCCATCATTAAGCATTCAATGCTGTGACGATTGCTTGTATGGGAAGTCGAATCGTCTCAACTATCTTTTCTTGAAAACGTACCACGACATCAAATCATTTGGGTGCAATAATTTAGGATGCCTTGAGCTCCTCAATCATATTAAATTCAAGCTCATCGTAATTGCCAATACTGAGGTACTAAAAAGAATCAAGCCTACTTTTCCTCAACCAGTTCAGATACAACTTCGAATGTTCAAAGGCACTTCAAACAATACAGCCTCGTTGTACTCTGCTTTGATGACCCTCTCACGAATTGAGTAAGAAGGTGAAATACCTTCAAGAATACAACTTTGACGAACAATGGAAGGTGATGTACAACTTGAGGTACATTTGAAATTCTAACTATAAGATAAATATTTATATTTAGACTTGGGGGACTATTGTAGTGACAAAAACCACCCCTTACTAAATTTTTTTATATATATTCAAGTTCATGCATTACATAAATAATCATGTCTAGACTTGAAGGACTATTGTTACCCCTCGCTGCCAAAGCTCAAAATCGAAGTGACCCGAAGCAATCCTCGTGGGCAGAAAGTCAACAAGGCCCAACTGGTCAAATTTGAAGAAATCGTCAAAGGCCAAAGTTCCTTCCGATGCATTACCTCAAAAGATGAAACACCATAACTTGGATTGAAACACTACCTAAGAAAACAAATAAAAGAGCTAAAGCTCCCCATTCAGACAACCAGCATAAGGACCTCTCTGAGGCTCTCAGCACATCCGAAACTCAATGAAGTCAATGATGTCTCTTGCAATATATTTGATGATCTTTTAGAAGTGATTTTTTTTTAGTGGAAGGAGGACGGTACCTCTGAGATTTTATTAATATATCCTCATTTGTGGTGAAGGAATGACGTGGTTACAAATGATATCAATAAAATTAATAAATGAGAAAGTACTACTTCCCTTACAGTGAAAGTAAAGAACAATAGGAAATCAGTAAAAAAAATGAGTACTATTTCACTTACAAAAAGTACAACTGTAAGCAAAGCCCCTATTTGGTACATACAAAATTCTTATTTTCATTCTTCCACTTATTTTCAACCGTGCATTCTTCAATAAAATAATATTTTTCATCACATTAATAACTTTTCCTTTTTTTTTCAATCATATATTCTCCATCAATCTACTATGCAAAATACATTCTTCTAAAATAATGTTGCTCAAACACACCCAAAATACAAATACTTAAACTCTAGTGCTGGGCAAACCATATCTGTCAATCTAAACAAGCGCCTTGATATGTCTTGGTAGGTTGGTCGGTCCATATTTCTGGTATCTACGATGATGCCAACCCCACCCTCGGTAACAAGTGCATCAGCAACTTGGTTCCCCTCTCTGAAGATATGGAAAACCATATCTCCATCAAAGGAAATAATATCCACAATCTGTCTGAGTATCCTCTGGATTGGCCACGGCCTGCCACCTCTAGTGATGCAGTGAATGGCCACAGTCGAGTCTGCCTCAACCCAAATCTCTGATAAACCAAGATCTCTAGCCAAACGAATAGCCCTAAGTTCCGCCTCTTATATCATACAATGTCCATATGAAGCTGAGAAAGCCCTGATACATTTTTCTGCGTAGTCCCTGATGACGCCTCCCCCACTTGCAAACTCATCCTTGACATAACCATCGATGTTGGTCTTGACAGACCCATATGATGGAGTGTGCCACCAAACATGATAGAGGAAGGAGATGAGGGGGAGAGTCAAAGAAATACCAAAAAATATAGCAAACTGCATGTCATTACGCCAATATAACGATCGAAATAATCCACCAATATAGATACAATACGGTAAACTCTCCAGATTATACGTCTCGAACTCATACATATGTCCCACTGCTTTGCATTATTCTTCTCAGTCTAAAGAAACAAGAAAATCAATAGAGGAATAATGATGTAAATGTGCCCGGTCATTACAAACTGTCCAGAATACCTCCATCTCAGAAATCTTTGTCCGACACTCTCTCCTACACTCATGGT
>CAIGRQ010052867.1:0-12065 GCA_903798375.1 Fraxinus sp. D2006-0159
TAAAAGTTCAGAAGATGTCCTTAAATTTTGGCGAAATAACGAACGTCGATGGTCAATAGTTTCTGCAATGGCAAAAGATCTACTAACACCTCCGGTTAGCACTGTAGCTTCGGAGTCTACTTCTAGTGCAGGGAAGAAGGTTTTCTCCGAGGTCAGGAGTTGACTAAAAGAAGATATTTTGGAAGCGTTAATGTGCGTGAAGGACTAGAAAGACACTAATTATCGAATTCAAGATAAATATACTGAAATTGCATGTAACCAGGTAAGTGATATTTAATTTCACCACATTCATCACAGTATTTTATTTTCATACCTTTTAATTTTTTTTAAAAAAAATTGTACACGTAACAAGTTGTTCGTGTACAATTTTTAACTCATTCTATTCGAAATTGAAGTAGTCGGTCCCAAACCCGGATAAAGGAGAAAGGTTTATCTTTTTTTTTTAATTGTAAAAAATTAAAATATTTTGAAAAATGTATATTTAAAAAGTTGTTTACCAAATGTGTTTATATATACGTTTCTTTAAGTTCTCATTTCTAAACAAATAAAATTTTGTTCTTATTATTTTAAAAATTAAAATTATTTTAAAAATGTATATTTAAAAAAAAAAAGATAATGTTTGTGTATGTATATATTTTTAAGTTTAGTAATTTAATAGTTTATAAATTATAGTTATTATAATTAAAAAATAAAAATCTGGACGAGCCGGTGAGTCGAGCGGCTCGCCTTGGGCGAGTTCGGGCAAGAGCCGAGCTCGCCCAAAAACCAACGAGCCAAGCACCCGCTCGGCTCGTGCAAGCTCGTCCGAGTATACCACCCCTAGTATAATCCATTATGTAAATCTCAAGATATATATAGCAAGATCCATTTGGGAATTCTTGCTTGCTAATTGAGCATCAAGGGGGAAAAAAAATGGTTTTCTTTCCTTAGATGACTACTTTGTGTTAAATTACATACTGACTAAGGGCTCATTTGATAGATTTTTTTTTTTTTGTTTCCTTTAATTTTTTTTTTCCAGAAGAGTTTCTTGGAGAAACCACTTTGGACTAACTCTTTTTTAAAAACTCTTTTAGTCGACCAAATATTTTCAAAAAATTATCCAAATAGGTCTAAGTTTAAACTATATTTTTAGTCTACATAATTGAGAAGGGAATTGTTTTATAGTGAAAAATAAATAAATAAATAAAACGAGTAAACCACAAAACCATGATTTAATAGAATTAGTTAAAATTCTCATGAACTAATTTACAATAAGCATGTTTAGGATTCCAATCTGAATTGATTAGATCCAGAAAAATTAATTAACTATTAAAGTAAGTATGTAATGCTCGACATGAACATGGCATGCGAAATGGCACGTTCAATTTACTAGTGAGATGAACGTGCAAGTTGGTTAATATTAAAAACATGTACGTAAATTTTTGATAAATTTATTTATAAAGGTAAACGATATTCATAAGTTTGTTAAAAATAAAAGAACATGTGTTAATTATAAAGAATAAAGGATTGGGATAAGAACTAAAAGAAATCAAAGAATAAACAATTGATTATCATATAATAAGAAACAATATCAACCAAAAAGATAATGAAGACCAAAAACCATCACACTATTTCATATAAGTAACCATAATATCAAATTCTGAATGTAGAAGTAGAATAGTTATGGAGCCAAACTACAAATAATGTTTGCGTGAATAACTACTTCACGAGTAGCTTAAAATACGAGTGATATTTTAAAGTTCATATTCAAAATACATATTCTATTTATTGCTACATCTTGTACTTTCAACTGGAATGAGACCAAAAGGACAAAAAACATTTCTAACTTGCATCATTTATTCAATGGTTAAACATTCTGCATCATTCAAGATTGTCATCAATGGATTCCTTGACCGCAATGTTTTTGCCTTTGTCACCATCATCTCTTTCATCTTCTTTGTTCTTGGAATGTAAAGGACTGTAAGTTGGGAATAATACTCTTTTAGCTGATGATTCATTAGAATCTTGGTGCATCAAGTGTAGTGATTCAGCAAATGGAGTTAGAGATGTACTCCCATCGGTGCTTACACGTGGAGTTTCTCCTATTGATGAAGATGCATCTATAATGAAGATGACATCGTACTTGTATTCTTCTCCATTTTTCTGCTTTATAACTTTTACATAGAAGAACGGATCTTTATTTGTTGAGCCATGAATTGATTCTGGAAGGTTTGTTTTGTCATGCTGAAATAGGAATGCTGGATTTATCAATGTAAATGGATGTATGATAGCATAATAATTTAAAAATATGTTTTAAGGCGGGTACCAAAGTTGTTTGTTTCATCAATGTAAGTGCGAAGTATTGTAAGAAATTCTCAACGAGTTATCCTATAATTGTAGCAAGAACTTCTCAACGAGTTATCCTATAATTGTAGCATCAATACATCCCGATGAATCTTGCAATTGGATTAAAGCTCTTTCTCTATGGCAATATGACAAATAGATGACATAAGAGTTGGAAAACATGTACTGTATTAAATTCTATTTGATGTATATGAAATTATTGCCTTGGAATAGCACGGGCTTGAGAGTATCTACAAAATAAAAAGTAATGAATTTCATCGAAATCGACATATGTAGATTTATTGCAATTGTTGCACGACATGTACCAAAAAGATTGATCGTGATGTGTAATATGTGTATTTGCTTTTAACCAAAAGTAGCTTTGCTATGTCAAGAGAATGAGGATGAGTTAATATGTATGTTTAAAAATAAAGATCAAGGAAAATATTTTAGATTTTAGGAAGATAAAATATAAAAACAAGGTTACTTACGACAAGCAAAAGTCCCCCTATAATTTTTAGGATTATTCTATATGTACAAAATGGTTTACTACATGGATTACTTAAAATCCAAGTGGCGCCCACCTATTGGAGAGGTGTCGGGCCCACCCGACACCCCTCCAATAGGTGGGCGCCACTTGAACTTTAAGTAATCCATGTAGTAAATCATGGAGTACCTCTAGCATGGTCCTAATTTTTATTTGAGTTATTTTGTCTTCCTTTGAAATGGACGCTCTTGAAGACGTCAATGCATAATAACATTTCTTAGTTACAATCTCATTCAGACTTTGAAGATTTACATCCACCCTTGCATTAGATTTGATTAAAGTAAAAAGTGAGATAATAAATTGAGATGATTACATTTGGTAGTTGAACTGAACTTGTAGATTTAAGATTTAAATGCTCAAGCCTACTAATACTTCTCATATACTTTCTGTAAAGTATTTTTGTTTCGAAATTAAATAATAGATAGTACTCCGCTATTTTGTAGCTCTCTTATGTTAGATAATTAAACCAGGCTACTCACACCTCAAGTAAAGGGAGTAACTACCAGAAATTGAAGCAGCTGAGAATTGAATTACGCATTGAAGGCATGTTACTGTTAGTTATGGAGTTCCTAATTTCACATAAATTTCAATTAAGGAGAGGTGGAATAAATTAAATTGTGTTGTTTACATCTTATGTAAAAGGGGGGTATATATAACAAATGTACCATATTGAAATGTTAAATGTGAAGTTAAAAGGCTGAATAAAGTTCAAAGGTATTAGTAAATTAGCAATGCAAATATGTAAACTTATACTAAAAAGTGTTGGTTCATACACCCTCCTAACACTTCACATGTACATATATTTGTTTAGAGACAAGTTTGTTTAGTTACATGATTGATCTATAGTTTGAGTTTTTTTTACCTGTTAAGAGAAAAGAGTACATGTTTTTACCTTTAATTTTTAGGCATTGACTTAGGTTATAAGGTAAAATGTAGCTTTGACTGTCTATTGTATGGAATCTCTAGCATAGTTTGTAAGGTACTATATTGTGTCTATAATATTGTTGTACACTCTCAACAATTCCTTGATAAAGCTCACTATATGTTTTCGTTTGATTGTTACGGAAGTAATCTAATCTAGAAGATTTAAATTTAACATACATGTCAACTATATATTGTTGCAAAAGGCGACCATCATGTAATAATACTAAGTTATCTGGCGATCTTACCTATAGTTTATAACAATAGTATTCAAGACACGAAACTGGTAATTGTTTCCACTTCTTTTGCATGACTAAAAATGTATTAAACAAAATAAATGTTAGTAATAAACAAACTGAATTAAAATTTTAAAATAAAGTAATAACTCATTGTCAAACCTGCCATTTCATTATTCAATAATTCTTGAGGAGAATTAGAATTTTGTGCATCAAGTAGTAGTTTTATGGAACGACCATCATGATGGTTATGCCATTTAGTAACTTTTTCAACACCTTAATGCCAACCACTCTCACCACTGGCAAATAACAAAGGGTATTGGAGATGATCATAACATCCAAAATAATAGTGTACTTCATGTCTACTACCAGGAATGACTATAAATAGATATATCACGAGTTCCAACATTTTTGATGGTTTGTCATCCACCCACATTGCAGCAACTTGTGATGTTGTTGGAGCATTATAAACTTTTTGATCCATACTTAGATTGCACGTAATTTTTATCTCATGACTTTCTAAATCAAGAATATTAGTTAAACTTCGAAAAAAATCTTGCATACGGATTAATCTCGAAGATGTGAACTAATTTTTCAATAATTGATTGAGATAATTTATATAACATTTTTAATCGATTTTGTATTTCATTTTCAGTGTCGTAAAAATAAATTTGTAAATAAAAAGGCCTACAATCCATTGGAAGAAGTTTGTTTGGGTAATGATATATCCCTGAACTCTGAAAGCATAGTTATAAAACTCGACCAGGACCGACCGGTCTTGTCGGAAAACCGATGACCCGGGCCTTTAACCAGGCCGGGTAGATTAATTTAATATGGATGCACATGACTCTGTCAAAATGCACATGACTCGGTCAAAACTTGGCTTTGGCCGAGTTAACTAGACCGGTTGATCGGTTTTCAAAATTACATTTTAAAATATTGGGGGTCCAATGAATTGAACATTGGACATCTAAGTAAAACAATTACCTCCTAACCATTAGAGCTGTTGACTGCTTCAATATTTATTATATGCAAGAAGTAATATGTATCTAATTTATCATTTGAAAAATAATTTTAAAAAATACATAATTTTGCCTAAAATTTTTTATATACTTTAATTTTTTTTTATAAATTTTTATGCAATAACCCACCGGTCCGACTAGTAACCCGAGACCCAATACGTTGTCCGGGTCGAGTCTAATAACTATGTCTGAAAGTACATATTCCTTTATTTCTTTGGCACAAGTCTTTATCATATTTTACACAAAATAAATTAAAAGAAAAATTACAGTCGTGACTTCGAATATAAGTTCTAAATTCAACTAATTCATCAGATATAGATGTAAATGAATGATATAATTCAAGAGATACATAATTGATTTTTAGTTTAATAGTTCCATCCGAATAACAAAAACCTTTACTTTCTTTTTGAAATTTCTTCATAAATCACAAATTCTTGACAAATGTAACACGTAATATTTAGTTGGTATTTTATCTAAAATATTTGTTTTTATATTTGAACTATTTTCTAATGTTTGTATGTCTGGTGAAGCAGTAAGACCTAGTAAAAGAAATAAACAACGTATAAACTTCGATGAAAGACAATAACAAAAAAAGGTAAACTTAAAGTATAGTTTACCTGTTTCTTCAATGTCATGAGTATTCTTAGTAGATGCGTCAGTTTCACGAATATACATCACATCGCCTAAAAAATTCCAAAATATAACTTCAAGAAGAGGGAAATAAAATAAATTGCATCGAGTAAGTAGGAAAAAAAACCACAGACCTAATCGAGTAAGTAGGAAAAAAAACCACAGACCTATTCGAGAAGTGCTACTGATGAAATTTGTATATGCTTCATAGGTAATTAAATCTAACCCAAAAGCTGCACATGCTACAAGAAGAAAATAAACTTCAGTTAAAATAAAAGTTGTGTATATCCATTAATGACATAAACAATAAACATGTACAATTCAGATTTACTACTACAACTAACAACATAAAGAACAACACCATTTTATTAAGAACCAAACTTACAAGTTGTATGTTCACGAAATCAATCAACTAATTTCTCCGAAGGAGCACTATAAGTAATCTCTCTAGAAATACCCTCATTAAATGTTCTCTATATTCTTAGATCTCGATAATGTTTAATTCTAAGTGCTCTTGTTTGAACATGCAATTCTTGTCGGCGTACATTTCGCAGTTCTCGTGTTTCAGCATATAATTCTCGCCGTTGCGAATTTCAAGATTCTTTTGATATAGGATAGATCTCTTGGCAAGGCTTCTTTTGCAGTTCCTGACTTCCAGCACTATTGCCGCTACCATCCCTAAGACAAATAATTGAAGACAATATAAAATAGAAAGAAAAAATAGTTAAAACAAGATACAAAAGATTTCAAAATATCACAAGTTAATTTGAAGAAGTATACTATTAAATTTATGCAGAAGATTATAAAGTTCAAAATTTAAAATTTTGAATACTTTAGATTTGTAGCACTTTGTTAGATTTATATAAAAACGAAAATATCTCAACGGAATTGTATGAAAGAAATATATTAATACATGGACATAGAGATAGAAAAAATTAATTTTTCTTGACACCAAATTTGTAGAATAATACAAAAATATTGATTAAAGTACTCATAGAATGCAACAACCACAAGATGTAAAAGTTAATACTTATTAGCAATTTCATACTTATTCATCACGCTCTTTTATATTGTAAGGATAAGGATAACAACAATTGTCCAAGAGCTTATATTAGAAGTTCTCCTGAAGAGTACTTGTAATTTTTTACAATGAAAGCAAATCTTCTTCAATAGAAATCTTGAAAGTTCCAATGAAAAATACACAAATGAACATAAAGGAAGTTAGAAACAAATTCACAATATTAATTGGCGACACCAAAAATAGTAAAATGAAAAACAAAATTAAATGGCAGGAAAATTGAAGTCTTTATTAAAAATGATGTCCATGTTTAAGCATCAGTTTTGACACAGGAATATCTATTAAGGGAATATGAGCTTCTATCTTGGTGCCCCAACATCTTTGCACTTAAAACCACTAATGCAAACACTACCTATCTACTTCATTTTCTCATACTCACGGATGGAAACGGTCTACATTTCTTTCACTTAAAATTCTATGTCACTTCCTTGAATGAGGTTGTCATGTCACCAAAATGGTAATGGTGGAAACTATCAGTGCATCATATCATCCCAACCATTATAGTTATAAGGGACAATGTGTTAGTTCATCATGCCATATCTTCTATAAGCTGAATGCGTGCTATGAAATTGGTGAACCGTGTTTAGCAATGACAACTTAGACCTGGCACCATGAATCTAAGCCTTTATTTGCCTTTATCATATTCATAAGTTTGATTTTTTTGAAAAAGATGTAGTTTGTGAGTATTAGTGAGAAGTTTTTTTCTACCTTTATTGTGAATGTATAGTGAGAAGTAGAAAATATTATGAAAAATGTGAGAAATAAATCTTCAACAAAAGACCTCAAGAACTGCAAGAAGGAAGAAAAATATCTAATTAAATCAAAAATCCTGTAAAAAAATAACTGATTTGGAAAACACTTGCTACCCTTGCTTTTAGGTAAAAAAACCCCTTCTTCTCATAACGTTAGGTTCAACACTTTGATTTTCACATGTAAAGAATAAATTCACAGAAGAAACGGACAAATCCTGAAGTAAATACCTTTAAAAAAAACTACAAAAACGAAGAAATATTGAACAAAAAATCAGAAATCTTGTACCTTGTTTTCTCACAGGGAAATCCCTTTTCCCCGAATCTGTGCGGCGCTAGGGATTTTTCTAACAAAAAAAGTAAATGAAAATGAAAATAAAGAAAAAAAACTACAACAACGAAGAAATATTGAACAAAAACTCGGAAGTCTTGTACCTTGTTTTATCACAGGGAAATCCCTTCCTGAATCCCTCGAACCAATATCCTTCTTTTTGTAGGTTAAAACCAACAGCAAATGATTTTGAAAGACTATCGTCGTAAGAGAACAAAAGAAATGGCGTGGCACTAGGGTTTCCTCTAACAGAAGAAACAAATGGAAATGAAAATAAAGAAATGGATTTCTTCCTTGTATATACGGGTGAACCCAATGGAAGAAAACAAAAAGGAAGCACACGATGTCGTTTTCAATTAGAAGGAAAAGTAAAAACCGTGGACGATATGCCTGGTCGACACGTGTCCTGCCTTTACTTTAGCCTCTTTTATATGTTATTATTATATTACTAGTGGGATGAACGTGCGTTACACGTTAATTGGATAATATTTATTATAAGTAAGTGTATGTAAATATGAGAGAAATTCATTTATAAGCATAAAAAATATTTATAAGTTGGTTGGAATTGATTTACTTTTCATCTCTTTTTTTTTTTTTTGTTAATTCTTGATACGAACACTTGGTATTCACTGTGATTTATTTTCTTGTTAGTTCTATATAATTGTAGAAGCCTTAAAGCAAAAACAGAAATAATTATCCATTAACCAGCATTGTTTTGGTTTCGAGGCACGCCAAACTTTACGAGAACTTCAAGATAAACTTTGTTGTGTGACAAGAGTCCTAAACTAAGACCAGATGTAATTACAAAAAATGCAACAAGGGCAAAAGATATCACAAGATTAACTCACCACTTTCGTCTTTCATTAGAGTGTCAAATGAATTGTGTATGGAGAAAAATGATGATATGTATTGTCAACCAAAAGTGAAAACTTTTGCAAAGTTTGTCTAGATATCACTTTTTGGGAGTTGTAGATCCAAGAAATATTAAAATCTCAAATATTAGATAATTTTTAAAATAACTGTAATAAGTAATTTGTAGTTATCAACATAAACAAAACTATAAACATCAATCCAAATAATTTTGATCCTACCAAGTACTGGAGACACAAAGGATTAAAGATCGCCCAAGTATTACATTGTGTTAATGTTCCAAATCTATAAGAGGTAAAGGAGATGGGAAAAGGAAAACAAAACAAAATATCAAATCAAAGAATGTGAAAAGCAGATTCAATATTGAATATTTCCGATAATGAATTAGAACTTAAGTCATTAAGGAACTCGTATGCTGAACTCTTCTTTTGGCAAGTTGTTGCAATGGCTGACTATCCACTGCTGCAAGTAATTCCGATAAGGAATACACAATATAACAGAGTAAATATGTGGGAGAATGAGAAGAACAAACTGGGTATGAGCCCATATATTATTGGGTTTTAATATACTGGTATGTTCCATGGGATGGACCACATAAAACCAAACATGATTAGAAAACCTTCCTAAAAAAAATTCGCTGATATCATTTTTTCTCTGGGCTACTTCATTTTTTTATATGACAATACCTTAGTCTTGGGAATAGTCTCAAATCATAGGATCAATTACTATGAGATATGAGAAGTAAGATCCCATTAACTATTAAAACCTTCGATATCTTGGGCGATTAGTTTTTATAGTTGCAGGATTGTGTGTTGTATATACACACCATGATATCTCTAAAAGTGATGTGATATTTCCTTGAGCTAGTCTCATGGTTGTGATCATGAAGACTTCCAAGCAAACTATAGCTTAATGCTCGGCCGTTTTAACCAAACTGGAATGTGACAGAGCAGGCCCAGATGGACCAAATATTTGTCGAGGACAAAACAAACATAGAAAATCCCGAATTCATCCTCAATCTAAAGCTCAATCTTTTCCTGCACCAATCCCAACTCAACAACACACCTAGGATGCACAAAGAAGAAGCCATGTATACCATAGAGAAGACTTTCTCTACATGCTTGTTTGGAATTAGAAACCCAAAGTAGTCAATTGCTGTGATTACACATTTAATTGCGCAAAGGCTAATTATGTTCATACGACAATTGATCAAAAAATAACTTATTCACATAACAAAGAACTATCAAGTAATAGAACTGTACAAATGTACGATGTAATATATAATCTTGCCTAAGAAAGTTTAAAGATTTATAAGTAATTTAGTGTATATATATATTTTTTTTAAAGAAAATACTTGTATAGAGAAAATAGGCTTTTTATTCCACTTCTTTCTTGGAAGAAATAAATTCATGAAAATTTCATTTTATTCACAGCCAAAGAGCCATCGATAAATAGATCAAATTCAACCTAATGTTTTGTGAGTAATATGGCGACACCATGATAGATCAAAAGTTAACAACTTTCTTGAACATTTGGCGAGCGCCAAGGCAGAGTCGGTGATGACCTGTCAACAGACACAACTAAACAAACCAATTATTGGAGTAGATTGGCTACATGAGTTACCATTACTCAACTTAGACAAAAACAGAAGTAGCTAAATGAATTCAAAACATACAAAGACATAGATGAAGGATTAATTAAGTTGTTTTGCCTATGTGAAGGATTTATTTTCAAGCTTTTTCCAGTAAGTTCAACTAAACTTCTGGAAACTCATTTTCTGAGACCTCGAAAATTTGTTTGTAGTACTTATTTTGCTGCTTCTTTTTATTCACTCCACCTGCTTTTATATCCAAAGCCTTCCCCGTAAGTTTCAGCTTTCCACCAACAACATTGTCAAATGCAGACATTTCTCATGTGTAAAAGAGTATTAAATATGAAATCAAACCTTACGAAACCATTGTCATGCATCTCAACTAAAACCATCTTTTATCTCNTTAAATATGAAATCAAACCTTACGAAACCATTGTCATGCATCTCAACTAAAACCATCTTTTATCTCATAAAAATTAATGTCACATCATCATCAACATGCGAATAGTTGTATTTGAAATACATAGAATTTGAAAATTCGTAATTTAACCTCCAAAAATCAACTTGATCGTACAAGAATTGTAAAAGATAATATGATAATTCAATAGAAAAACATGAACGACAAACTAAATATTTTTTTACATCAAGTGAAGGAAGAAATGTTATAATGAAACATTCTGTTTCAGATTGCTGAGATTTTCAAAAGCTAAAGCGATACATAGAGCTAGCATTATTGTGATGAACATATTGATACTAACCAAATTATTTTCCCTCATAGAGCAAAGAGCCTTCATATCAGATTTAGCAAACAATTTGTGATTTAGGATAGAGGCCGCCATCATTTCTTCATTAATGCTCTATTGAAATTTCAATATCATGTTCTTGAAAAAGTTACAATATTAGAAAAGAAAATGAAGAGAAAAAAGAATAATCATATCAAGTTAATTAATGACTCTTCATGAACTAAACCAAGCAATTGATAATCCACATAACAAATACCTACCTTATATGTCGATTCAATTCAAGCATTTTCTCAATCAATCTATCTTTGTTAGAAATGAAACAAATATGCATTTAAAGAGAAAGGTTCCATTATTAAATCCCACATTTCGAAGAAATCAATTTCTTTTAATTGAAAAGAAATTGAAAATATGTACCTTGCAGAATATTCTTCAAATCATTGAACCATAGTTAAAACAAAATCTATCAAAATTCCCTATCTCTTTGGAGCAACATGTCATCATTCTTCAGAAGATCTAATATTTTCCATTGCTAGTACTTTTGACACAGTGAAAAGAGCACCTAGTTGAAGAAAAAAACTCAAACTTCATTACTCTCTTCATCTGAATATCTGTAAATAATAACAAATTTCCACATAATAGAAGGCATAAATTTTAGACTTTTTGAAACGGAAACGACATTTCTACAATTATATGAGTTGTGCGGAGTTTTTACTACGCGTTGCACGGAGTTTTTCTTCATGCTCCACTGAGACAAATTTCGCGCACAGTGTATAATGCTTGAGAGTATTTTTCGCGGGATGTTTATTCTATTGAACTTAAGCAATATTATTTTGTTTTTTCTTTTTTGTTGATGAAGAGAGAGCAAAACTGAAGAAGAACAACAAAATTCATATAACAAAACACAATTTATACACTGTTAAGTAACAATTGGGAAAAAAAAATTGAATGAAGAGACACGTATATAAATAAACATAACATTTATAATACTTACAAAACATTTATAGTTCTAAATATGTATGAATGAA
>CAIGRQ010052882.1:0-11336 GCA_903798375.1 Fraxinus sp. D2006-0159
TCAATTCTTATTTGACTTTGACTAGCTAGTTGAATTAATTAATTAACTTTAACTATAAATGAGTGGGATGTAACATCTTCTCCCTTGAGTTTCCTATCACAATTACAATTGTGTCTCAACTGTGTGATGAGCTTGAATACGCGTAACAAGAAATCTTTAATCCACAGCTGTATTTTACCTTAACTCACAAGTCTTGTCCACGAGCATTTAGCTGAGCATGCCATAGAGCTATTCGAATGTCTCACACAACATAATAATTTTCAACATTATTGTGTTTCTGACATTATATTATTGAAAAAAAAATACAAACTTCATTTTTTTAGTCAAGTTCATCATTTATTCGTTAGTTAAGTTTAGTCACATCTTTTGAGATTATTCGTGCATACTTTAAGAAACTAGTTAATTCATGTGCTTTGAAAATACATGAATTATTTTGGCTATTAGTTTGCATGTAATAACTAGTATATGTATTAGATTAAATTCATGCTTTGTGAAGCCTATAAAAGGTCACACCTTTTGGAGGGTTAAGATGCAAAGTTGAGTATTTTCCTAATTAAATATTATCTTCTCTTCTAAAGTTGTTGCAAAAGTCATTTTGGACCGTTATAGAAATAAAGTGGAGTGTTCTCTTGAATATTATTTTGTCCTCTTCTAAAATTGTTGTTCCCTCTCCAATTTTCCAACAAAAGTGGCTTTAGAGCAAGGTTATAGAAGTGTGAAAAGAAGAGATGGCAAACAATAACTCTCTTTCCATTATTTGACTCACTTATGATAACTGTAGTGCATTGAATATTTGTATGAAGGCATGTCTTGAAAAACAAGATTTGTGAGACTTGGTACAGAGAGGTTTTGAACCTCAAAATGAAGAAGGCACGTTTCCAGCACAAAGAGATTTTCAACAAACAACTAAGAAAATTAATGATCAAAAGGCTCTTGGTACGATTCATCAAGATCTTGATGATACAATTTTTCAAAAGATGTCAAATACTACAACTTCAAAGCAAGCATGTAACTTCTTCAAAATACATACAAAAGTCCGAACAAAGTCAAAAAAAGTTCGTCTTTAATCTTTCAGATGAGAAAATGAAGCTCTATCCAAGAAGAAATCTGAATAAAACTCAGATTACTCTTCGTGAGTATTGATGGTCATCAAAATATGAATAGGTATGATGAAGAAGTAAGCAATCTTCAAGTGATCGAAAAAACTATTCGATGTTCACATGAAAAATTTAATTTTATTGAAGTGGCATTTGAAACATCAAAATACTTGGATGAAATGATTGTTGATGAAATCACAAGTACACTACAAGCTCACAACGTGAAGTTGAAGAAGAAAGAACAAGCGAAACAAATCTTTCTTTGAAAGACAATAAATAGATAAGATATGAACCAAAGAGGTAGACGATGTTGAAGAGGTCGTAAAAGATGAGAGAAAAATTCTCAGTACTTTTTCAATATTGAAGGGAATTATCAATACTTATATAATTCAAGAAGGTGAAGAACATATAATTCTCAAAGTAGGGCGAGGAAGACAATTCTCAAAGAAGAGGTGGAAGAATAAACAATGGCGGGGATATGATAAATATCAAATTGATGCTATAATTATCACAAACTTGATCATTTCGCCTAGGAGCTCAGGAGTAACACCGTAGCGGAGCAGTCCAACTACGTTAAAGATAAACAAAAAGAAAAGAAAAAAAGACTTTATTCTCGGCATACAACATACAAAAAGGAGGCAACAATTACAATTATATGTGAAGACAAATCTATGTTCATAGAACTTGAAGAACTAAATGATCATGTTATATTTGGAGATAATGCAAAGGTTCAAGTCAAGGACAAAAGTAAAATTCTCAACCAAATGAAGAACGGGGAACATCAATACATTTCCAATGTTTACTATGTTCCTTCCATATATTTTGAGTTTGGACCAATTTTTGGAGTAACAATATTGACATCTCAATGAAGAATTAATAAATGACAACAAGATATTGCAACGAAAACTTGATTGCTAGAGTTTCAATGACAAATAACCGAATTTTCTCGTTGAATATTCAAAGTGGAGAAGTGAAGAAGTTTGAATACTGTGCCAAAGACTCAACATGTTTATGGCATTTGAGTCTTGACCATATAAATTTTGATGGTCCAAACCTATAGACGAAGAGAAATATGGTTAAAGGTCTGCCACATATCCATCATCCAAATCAATTTGCCTCTATAAAAAGCAAGCACGAAGGGATTTCCCGAGATAAGAAAGTTTTTGAGCATCAATGCTACTTGAATTAGTGCATACACATCTTTGTAGAACGATCAAGCCCACATATTTTGGTTAAAGTAATGACTTCATGTTATTTATTGATGACTCTTCTTACAAAACACGAATGTATTTTATTAGAGAAAAGTCCGATGCATTTGACGCTATCAAGAATTTCAAGGCGATGGTGAAAAATCAAAGTGGTCACAAGATCAAAACCTTAGACTCAGTTCGTCATGGTAAATGTATTAGTAACACATTTAGGAATGTTTGTGAAGGTCATGGTATTTACCATTTATTTACTCTTCCTATGTCTCCTCAACAAAATGGCATAGCAAAGAAGAAGATTAAGACTAATGAAAATGACTTGAAGTACTTTGAAACTGAAGATGAAAAGAATTTCTAGACTAAAGCTGCTCAGTGTGCTGTATAGTTGCTGTATCATTGTCCCACCAAACTGTGCAAAATAACTCCTCAAGAAGCACGGAGTGGTTCCAACCAAATATATTACATCTTTGAATTTTTGAGAGCGTTGCGTCATCTTACGTTCTGAAAGAAAGAAGGACCAAACTAGATGCAAGAGAGAAATATATCTTAGTTGGCTATGTTCAATATCAAAAGGTACCAACTCCATGAATAAGTAGGTGATCATTATTAAAGATGTTGATATTGAAACAAACAAAATCAGCAAGATGAAAAATACATTTTTCCCCGATGATGATGAACAGATTGATGTGATTCGGCCTCAACTAACACCATCAACTCCACCTCCAAAATATTGTCAAGATATACCTTCGTCTTCAAGCAAAATACCACATATTTTAGAAGTCTTAAGGAGATTTATGAAGATACCAAGGAGTTATGTGAACATTTTGGCAAATTAACTTTGTTTTGTCTATTTTCCAATCATGCATTTATTTAGTTCGATGACATCATTCAAGGTGATAAATGGAAGAATGACATGAACAAAGAGATCAGGGCAATTAAGAAGAATGATTAGGCAATTGGTAACATTTCTGACATAAGGAATTGGATTGTTAGTTTAGAATTTGATGCAAGCGAAAGTATGAAGGATAACAAATACAAAATTATAAAAAGAAATTTATGTATGAATTAACTATTTAGGCGAATAATCGGGGGAAAAAAAAAGAATCCAAGTTTTAATTCAACATTCAAATCAATCATCTTACAACAAAATCATAACAAATTTATACAAAACTTTTAATTAGATTTTTAAAGCAAAAGAAACTCTGAAAAATATGTCCGTTTTGATTAAATTCATAATCAAAATAAAATTCCATTAAACAGAAAATGATAAGAGACTAATTAATTAACAAGGACAAAATTAAACAATAAAATATTACATTAAACCACTTTCATGATTCTCCTCGGCCGGGAGAAGATTCATCCTCGAATTTTTACCCCTCATCTGACACCTCGTAAGGATGGTGATTCAATTGATAAGTCAATGGTATGGATATTAACCGTATATCTTGATTCTAAAGATCTTGAAATTGAATTTTCTCACTTCTATCCCATTGCATCCCAACAAATTCACCCAAACATTCAGAGTTATTGTGTGGTAAAATTTTGGAATTTCCAAATGTTCCAAGAAGTGTATCCTATGACTTGTTCAACCATGTGTCCTTCTACTAGAAACGGACTATTTTAGTGTGCAAAATATTTCATTCGCATCATTGTGGTTTCAATTTTACAACTTCCATAATTTCATGAAGGTCATATCTTGACATTGAGAATTGATTCTCAAAATGAGTATTTTGATCCATATCGAGTTTCCCAAACTTATTCCCTATAATCAAGAAATTAGTTCTTCCTCGAAGATTGATAAATTTATGTTACATTCCGTTTTAAAATCCATACAACAATCTTAATTGTTGCCCCCACGAGGTTTGCTCGCCAATCTCATAACCAACGTTAGCCCCTCAATTATCGAAAAACTTTCCATCTTTGAATTTCCATTGGCAACATACCCACGGAAGGCTCGCAACTAAACCAATCATTGCACTGACCTTTCGTATTAAAACATCATGGCCACCACCACGTGCCTCTCACCATAAAGGTCACTCACCATCTATTGGAAAGGGATAACCAATATGGACACCTAAGGATGGCAAAAAAATCCGACACCCAATACCCGAGGGGCTACCCCAAACAGGGCGGGGATTACCCACTTAATTGGGTACCGTTTAATTTTTTTTTTAGAATTCATTACTTTAAATAAAAAATTCCATGAAAATTCATTAGTTCTAATAGAAAAAGACAACTAAGATTATCTAAAATATGACAAACAATAAAAGTCTTAGTTTACCAAATATATTTGAATAATTTAATTTTTAAAAATAAATAAAAAATTAAAAAAATATATTATTATCTCACTTTTTAATGAATGAGGGGAAATAAAATCAATTATCAAAAACTTCTGAAAATGCATGCAGTTTCACTTAGTTTTTTTGTGTAAGATTGATGAAAATAGGAATTAATATGTACAGTTCAATATTTCAACTAGGTTGGCACCTCTTTACCACCCTCATCATCTATCGATCCCTAACATTTTATTGTTAATATAAAAAAGAAAAGAGTACATCAAAATGGAAGCAAGTAAAACTATTTATAAGTTTTCAGTTTTTCCTTTCAAGTGCCAATAAGAATTATAGGGACCTTACGCGTTTATGAGTATTAAATTTTCTTAATGTCACTTTTGAACGTTGGAATATATATTAGTTAACCATTTAAGCTATTAGATAACATGAATTAATTAAGTGCCTCATAGATGTTGATAATTACTTGCAGATTCTTGTACAAAGATCGATTTTCCATTCCATACATAGATGTGAGATGTCAAAGTTTGAAACTTCAATAAGTTTTGTCTTGTTTAAGCAATAGAAACAACCAATCTAACTAACTGATTGAATAGTAAACCAATGGGTTTTGGAACCAATCCAATCTAGTGCAAGCTGGAATTAGTATCTTCTTGTCGAAAGTACATTGCATGCACAAGTTTCATAATTACGAGCGGCTAAAGACTTCAACTTAAGACATTTACGTGACATGGTACCATTTTAAACCACATTATTTTAAAATATTTAAGATATATGAAAGGAGTATGTTCTCGATAAGACAATATCGGAAAGGAAAACAACAAATTTCTCACGTGTTTAAGGTACAAAGCATGAACCTTAGCAGAAAACACAGAAACCAAGCCATCTCTCACTCAGGGCGCTATTGCACTCATGGCTTGTACGGCCCACAGTCCCACATTGACTCTCAAAATGAACATATTCAATGACATTCACCCACTATTAATGATCAAAAGATTTGTTGAAAACACCACGAGATATGAGAATACTTTTAATTTTGTTCAATCCTTGTGCTCACATTTTCCTACGTTATCATTGTTTTTTCAACTCTACATCACCCCAGCCCCCACCACCTTCACTAAAATACAGTTTACAAACGCAAAGGAGAAAAACGTGTGATATATATCAGTGTATCATTCAACCCTAGTCTTGTTTGATACTTTGTATCACACTTCTAGATTATTTGCATCCATATCCTAGCTATGATTTTCTACCTAATATTTCTGTTACTGCCAATTTAATTCGTACCAGCTCAAAAGAAGTTTTCTGGGGTCTTAACCTATTAAAATCTATAGTCTTCAGTACAAAACTAGCTGCTAAGTGATTGAAACTCAGTAGTCAAAAGCATCAAAGCTTCGACCCCAGTAGCATCTTGTGTGTGTGTTCAATAGAGAAAGGAGAGGAAATCAAAAAACCTTGAGCTAGAATAATGGAAGAGTTTTCCAGTGGCCGAAAAAACGATTAGGGCAATTTCAGCATCACACAACAGTAGAGAGTTCTTGAGCCTTTTTGAAAACCCATCTTCCTCTTTGTAAAGGTCACTTGGCGTGCCGTCAAGTTATCAATCTTCTTGATCTGAATCTTCTGTATCCTCATTTTCACAGTACACTCACTGCAAACAAATTTTATATGTATATGTCATTAGTACAATATGAAATATACAGAGATCGAGGGACGAGAAAGAAGATTGGTCTTTGACAAAAATAAGGAAAAGAGAAGCAACGCATATTTCAAGTATAATACAGAATCTGAAACCACAACCCAAAAAAATGGAAATCACGGTGAGAAGAATCGTTCTGTGTTTTTTTTTTGTTTTTTTGTTTTTTTGTTTTTTTTGCATAAAATAGAAATCTTCAACGGTGTCACATTTACTATTGCAGGGAAGAGATGAGAACCTCCACCTGCAGAAGTGAAACCCTAGAGTGAGAGTAGAGAGCATCCGAAATCAGAAACCAAGTGAAGTGGCAGAGAAAATGTCAATAAAGTTGGTTTGCATATTGCCACGGCGGGAGTGGGGTGGGGAGGGGGGGGTATAGGTCTACTGAAATTACCTTTACCGGACGTTAGTTTTGTTGAACCTTAAAACTAGCCACACCACTGGATATATACAATTCTACCAATGGTACTTTCCACTATATAATTAATTTATTTTGGTTACATGCCGAATTACAACAGTTATAAACTAATATTAAATTCAACTGAATTGTAATATTTTTACCCATTTTTATCTTAAATAAAATAATATAAAATCCACTCCAAGGAAAATCAAAAGAAATAAAGCCAAAATATGCATGGACTAAGTTCTTTAGTTGATTGGAGAAGGATAAGAATCTGGATATGCTGGCCATTGCATCTAACCGTGATATTAATGAAATATAGATCAGAAAATGCTATAAATGTCAAATTAATAAAAATGACACTTTTTATCAAAGATCTATTTAACATTTTTTTTTAAATCGTCCAACTGATTTGAGTATGCGCCAGTTCAAAAATTAGAACAATATACTCTTTCGATTTCATGTGAAGCAATCAAAATTTCGCTTTTATGTACTTCATATAATTTCCTTGGATACTTGTGATTTCAATAGCTCGATTTTAGATTAAGTATACAACACGAGCAAATTCAAAACAAAAGATTTTAATGTTCAGAAGCCACGTAAATCCACAATATTGGCCCCTAACGCTCAACTCACTTACACAATAATTTATAATTATATCCTATTAAGAAAAATAGACAATTATTCTTCTGGGCTGTAGTCTTCTGGCAATGGCATCATCTTCAGTTGGAGAAAGGTAAGCTGCCAAAATTAACATAAGCATACAGTCAAAAAGATCTGAGACTACACCTAACTACGACAATACTTTTTTGTGTACATTTGAATGAGGTTACATGAATCTAATGAACATCAAGTACCCAAGCCTAAGGGAAGTATCAGAGCCATGAGAATTAGTGATGTGCTCAAATGAATTGCTTTGCTCAATACCATTTCCAGCACCTTCAGATTTCTGCATAAACAGTTTACGAAATGACTTGAGAAAGCGAAATTTACTACTGAACTCCAATGCATGCAGTGCGAGAAATGATATATAATTTTGGAAAATAAAAGATGACTCTCACTTCTGCTTGCTGTTTCAACTTAGAATTTTCTTCCATTAATTTAGATTCCTGCATATCAGGAAAGTTAACTAATTAACCGAAGCTTTTAGTTGATTTTATCTTTTTATGGGATATATGTTTCAACAAGGAGCAGCATGATTATTTTTTTCATCAAAGGATAAAGTTTGAGGTCTCGCCTTTTTCATGAGCAAACTGATCTCTTTAAAATATTTGTCATTCTTCCCCATGGAAAGACAAAGATGTTAGCTCAAAAAATCTAAATATGAAGCACTAGAAAACACCAAATTGTATGCAATAATACCTTTGTTTCCACAACATTGTTCAGTACTCCTTGTATCCTTTTCTCTAGTTTGATCAACTCATCCATGTCAAGTCCTTGAAGCTCTTCTCCCATAAGCTGCCTATCAAAATTACAATTACATCTCAACTGTGCAATGCACTTGAATGCGCGTAACACATCTTTAATTTACAGCCATATTTTACCTTAACTCACGAGTCCTATCCATGATCATCTTGCTGAGCACGCCACAGCTGTCATTTTCCTGAGAAGAAAATGCAAACATAATAACTTTCACTTCTAACATTATCATGTTTTTGACATTATAGTATTGAAATATGAATTTCATTTATTTATTCAAGTTCATCATTTATTTAATTAAGTTCACTCATGTCTTTTAAGATTACTCTTGCAACCATTAATCAACTAGTTTATTCGTATACTAGAAAAATGCATGAATTGTTTTTGGGATTAGTTTGCCTTTAACAACTAGTACATGTATTAGATTAAATGCATGTTTCGTGAAGTTTATAAAAGGTCAGTGATTGTACTCATTTTTCACAAGTCATTTTGGAGTGTTAACATATGAAGTTGAGTATTCTCTTAAATATTTCTTCTCTTCTAAAAGTTGTTCCACGAGTCATTTAGGAGAGTTAAGAAATAAAGTTGAGTGTTCTCTTAAATATTATTTTCTCATCTTTTAAAAGTTATTCTATCTCCAAGTTTTCAACTAAAAATGCATTAGAGAGATTTATAAGATTGTGGAAAGAAGATATGACAAACAATAATTCTCTTCCCATTCCTCAACTCACCAATGATAACTATACTACATGGTATGTTCGTATGAAGGCATATGTGGGAAGTTAAAATTTATGGGACTTGGTAGAGAGAGATTTTGAACCCTAAAATAATGAAGGCATATCTTATGCACAAAGAGATTATCAACAAGTTACAAAGATGAAGGATCAAAAGTCTCTTGGCAAGATTCATCAAGATTTTGATATGATTTTTCAAAGGTTTAAAATGCTACCACTTCAAAGTAAACATGTGAGCAAAGGTGTGAACAAAGTAAAAAAAAAAAAAAGTTGTCTTCAATATTTGAGGGAAGAATATGAAGTTCTATCCACGAAGGAATCCGAATCAATTTCACATTACTATTTGCTAGTATGGTGATTATCAATGAGATGAAAATGATAATGAAGTAAGTGATCGAAACAATTTCGATTTTGACATGAAAAATTAAATTTTAGTGTACATGCAATCGAAGAATCAAAAGACTTTAAAGGAATAACTATTTGTGAAGTCGTGAGTACACTACAAACTTATAAGGAGGAGGTTCAAAAAGTAGAAAGAACATATGAGAAGAAAAATACGAACTAAAGAGATAAGAGGATATGAAAGAGGTTGTAGAAAAGGAGATAGAAATTTCAAACATTCATCAAACAATGAAGGGAATTATCAATATTTATTTTATTCAAGAGGGCGAGGAACACATAATCTCAAAGAAGATGAAGGAACAATAATGGTTGGAGATATGATAAATTTCAAATTGAATGACATAATTTTCATAAACTTAGTCATTTTGCGTGTGAGTGCATGAATAACGTGGAGCAATCCAACTACGTTGAAAATTAAGACAAAGGAAAACCATTGGCATAATTCTGAATCATATGTGTGGAGACAAATCTATCTCCAAGGAACGTGAAGAACTAAAAAACCATGGTACATTTTCATATGATTCAAAATTGCAAGTCAAAGGTAAAAGTAAAACTCTCATTCAAATGTAAAACGTAGAAAAATAAATTTTCTTTGTTTACTATATTCCTTTTATGCAGACATATTTTTAGTTCGAGCTAATTTTTAGACCAAGGATATGATATCCTTACAAAAAATCAACAAATGATAATACGAGATTGCAATGAAAACTTGACAAATGATAATATGAGATTACAATGAAAACTTGATTGTTAGAGTTCCAATAATAAAGAATCGAATATTCTTGTCGAATATTCAAAGTGGAGTGTTTGTAGACATGTCAAGAAGCATGGAATGAATTCAAGCAAAGTTTATTACATTTTCGACTTTTCGAGAGCATTGCTTTATCTCATAAAAAAACTGGATAATAAGAGTCAAAATAATAGGCTATTATTCAAGATCAAATGGCTACAAGCTCTACAATCCAATAAATAAGAAGGTGATCAAAAGTAGAGATGTTAAGATTGGAAAAATTATAATTTCTTCAGGAACATGAAAGGCTTACCACTGGATCAAAGGCATAAGCATTTTTAGGATTGGCTCCTTCCTGGCCACGACAATTATGTTGATTTTTATCGGTTGTCGTCTATTTGGCTTTTTCTCTTGCATGAAACGCTTATCTTCTTTGGACTCGGATGCCCACATAGTTCTATTATTACTCTTTTTTTTACTCGCCCCAACGAATGTCATTATAGAAGTTTTCACTCAAGTAAGGACTTCATATACCGTACAAAAGGAAAATCAATGTACGTAAGTTGGGACATATTATCAATTGTTAAAGACTATTTCTAGAATAGGAATAGTAAATACTTTAACCCTAATTTATTTCCTAATATTGTATTAGTTATTTGCATATATACACACACAAGTTTACTATGAATAATGAGAAGAAATACCATGAGTTCTTTCATGGTATCATAGCGCCGCTAGGGTTCCTGCTCACCGACCCTTGCCGTCCGGTATCCTCCCTTTCTCCGACGAATTGCTCACACCACTAGGATTCGTGTTCACTACCTCTCTCCATCTGGTCTCCTCTACTCGCGAGGAAGCTGCTCGTACGCGCTAGGGTTCTTGCTCCCGCGCCATTGGGTCTTCTCTTTGTGGCGATTTCAACAGTCGCCACTCACCGTTCAACTCCAGGTTGCTTTTATTTGGTGTTATTTTGTGTTGGGTTGCTGTCCTTTTTCGAGGGGAAGGGACAGCTCCAGCCTTTATTTTTACGGTTTCAGCCTCTTTTTGTTTTCCCGATTCAGTTTTGACCTCTTATTTGAGGAGTTACCTGGAATTTACATATCTTCTGGGTTTATCAGTTGAAGGTGTCGGCTTCAGCTTCATTATCTGGAGTTTCTGGTCTTTGCTCATTTTCAGTTCAGCTTCAGGGTGTTATTTACTCAGGTTCAGGTTCTACAAGTATTTTGACTCTGTTGTGATTTTTACTTTGTTATTTGCTTGATATCTGATAAATGGAAGATACAATTTTTGTTGTTGTATCTGATGTGATTCCTATAATGTCAAAAATCACAGAACATAAAATTTAATAGATCTAATTATTTA
>CAIGRQ010052902.1:0-11568 GCA_903798375.1 Fraxinus sp. D2006-0159
TAAGTTGTCCAACAAATATAAGATTAGTTGATAAACTATGAGAAAGTAAAACATTAGATAGATCTGGTGATACGTTACCTACGATCGAAATAGGAAGAGTGTTACCATCGGTAGTGTGTATATGGAGATGTCCAGTATATGGTCTAAAGTTACTAAGCAAAAGAGGATCATGAGTCATATGATTAGAAGCACTTGAGTCAAATAACAAGCACTTGAGTCAAATAACCAAGAAGGAGTAGTTGATGCATTACCTGAGATACCTAAGGCAAACAAAGCAGAAATGACCATTTGTTGGATCATCTTAGAAGTGATGGAGTTGTGGACAAGACTGGGAGAGGCTGGAACTTGAACGGGAGCAGGTGGTGGTGCAGAACTGGAGGCAAAAGTATCAGTAGAAACATAACTTGCTCCAGTCTTGCGTGGAGGACGAGTAGGACACTCTTTAATGACATGTTCATGCTTCTTGCAATAATTGCTAACTTTTCTGGGACACTGAAGAGACATGTGACCAAACCTTTTATAGCTGTAACACCGTATACTAGACATATCTTGAGATCTGAATTTCCCTTGAGCCACATATGCAACATATTGCTACTTGATTCGACATTCTTCCAAAGAGATACAAGTGATGAGACGTTGCTCCTCCCTCAACAATTCACCCAAACAGCCATTCAGGGTTGGAATAGATTTGCGATTCATAAGATTGGATGTGATGGATTCAGATTCAGCTCGCAATTTCATGAGAAATTGATTCCTCTTGGTGACATCATGTATAGCTTGGACAACCTTCAAATTGTCAGGTGAAACGAAAGCATAGATAATCTATGTGTGCTCAGTCGACATGTTAGAGAAACCAGAATAATATTTTTTAATGGAGTGTGAATCCTGAGAGAAATTTGCCAATTCAAACTCCAACTGAAGTCGTCGAGCATTGTTGCTTTGAGTGTAGATTTTCTTCAAGAACTCTCACTTAACACGAGTTAACTTGTAAGGCCTGAGATTAAGAACAATATGAGTATTAACTGATCACGATGATCTAAGTCATAATCTGAGAATCCTTTGTTTTCCAGGCTATGTACTTCTCCTTGTCCTTCTTTGGATCAGGAGGTGGGAGTCTTCCATCAATATGTCTCCGCAGGTCACCTTTACCTTCAACTAATAATTGGAAGTGAAAAGCCCATGAAGAGTAATTCTTCCCAGTAAAACGAATACAAATAAATAGACTCATTCTTTTCAGTTGACATGATGAAATCGTGTATAGTCCAGCCAAAAGAATAAATTAATCATACTCCAAATAAATTCCATCCAATTAGCTCAACCAATTTCCAAGCCCAACAATGCCGATTAAACCAAAAGCCCAACACAATTAAATCACAATAATTAAAACCAACAACCAACAATTCCAATTAAACAAGCCCAATTGCACAATCAAGCCCTAGACCCAATTACACTGCCAATTAAATTCAGCAACCAACAGGCCCAATTAAACTTTTGAATAACTCACAATATATGACGCGAGACAGCTTGCTCTGATATAGATGTAGACGATGGGAAAAAAATCCACCGCGTGCTTCAACCAAAAACCTAAAAATAGGCACATCAGAAACGCGAAGGTGAACCTCAGACTGCATGAGAAATGCAAATGCACTGGAAGAACTTCAATCGACGTTGAAACAGAAACTAAGAGGCGACTACCAAAGACTTTGACTACAGTCGCCGACCACTATGAACAAGACACCACCAACCGACGGTGTCGAAAACGCAAGAGGACGTTGGAAACACAAGAAACTCGAGAGAGCGACCACAAATTCGAGAAAAGGGAATTTAGGGCTCTGATACCATGCCAATTTTGTGGTATGAATTTCTCTCTTGTATTGCTTGTAATATATAGAATGGACATGGCTATATAAAGAAGCTATACAAAGGGAATTAATCTCTGATTCCATGCTCTGTAATTAGCCTATACATGGAAACTAATAAACTAATTAGCCATAAATAAACCTCTAATAATTATTTCTTAGTTCAATAATGCCTTAAACTTGTTATCAAATTGTGTTCACTAACACACGACTTCTAAGTTGATATGAGAATGTTTAAGGGCTTTTAATGATACTCTATTGATAAGAGAATGTTCCAGGGCTTTTAATGATAGACTATGTGCATCTTTAGATTGAAATTATTTCAGAAAACTGGGGTATATTGCAGAAATTTGAGTGTACATTGTGCATTACGGAGAAGCCTACCTGGCTTCAGTCAGAAACTACTTTCACAGCTTCCACTTTGTTTTCTGTTTCTGATGTGTGTTGGTTCAGGTGCTACACTTGTAGTTTCTGGTGATGGACGCTATTATTCAAAGGATGCTATACAGGTACTTGCTGTACAATTTGATTCCAAAGGCAATATTGACTGCCTAATTCAGTGAATTTCCTTATTCGTCATCTCTATTTACATGATTTTGATTGCAAGCTCTTACATAAGACCACATGTTTATCATTCAAATATTATCATCAACACACCCACTCGTGTCTAGGTGGGTTCATTGTTTCATCATTTATTGATGTGTGCACGGTTTCAATAAATGTGCGGCAGCAAGACATGCTTCAATACGAACTGCTTGATCTAAATGCTTAACCCGTTAAAGAAGGCTAGTGTATATCATCCAAATATCGTTTTCAACATATTTGAATGATAAAAACTTTATATGCATCAAATTTATCACCATATTTCCTTACAGTGGATTGTCTTGTTCTTAATTTGAGCTGTTAAGAGTCTCACCGTCGGGGTCATTTATTGTAAATATATTTGCTTCTCCATGTATTGATAGATGACATTGTTATTCTCTAATGATTTTATCCCATGGCAGATAATCATTAAAATGGCAGCTGCAAATGGAGTAAGACGTATTTGGGTCGGTCAAAATGGATTGCTATCTACTCCTGCTGTGTCAGCTGTTATACGTGAAAGAGTTGGGCTTGATGTAAGTTCTTCATGGGATAAACATCTAGTTGTTGCCTTCAAATTTTCATGGTAAACATGAAAGATTGGTTTTCACACGATGCTGATCATTGTTAACCTGTGACACTTGAACAGGGATCTAAGGCAAATGGAGCTTTTATATTAACTGCAAGCCACAACCCTGGTGGCCCACATGAGGTGTGTGCCATAATTGTTTGATTGTGGTTTTACCCTTTTGGATGCCTGGAACATGTTTTGATTCTAAATATGGAATAAAACATTTCTGATTTTGATGAACCTCCAGATTTCATTAGTCGTATTTCATGATTACCTCACTAACTAGTTCTTATATATTATTATTAATCAAGCTCTTTTTGTTTTGGGAATTTGGAGTACCGAATCCATTATGACAACACTACTGCTGATTGATGAGTTTCTTTTGTCTGGTTGAAGTATGTTTGTGTCCAATTGACAATTGTCCAGCTCATACAAATTATACCAATATATCATCATTCTGATACTTAAAAAAGACAAATTTTATGTATCGCTCTTGATCATCTTCATTATATCTATGTATAGCGTGAAGATTTATTGTTATGACATTGAACATGTAGAGGTATTTGATGTGTCTTAGTGGATGTTTGTTCATGTTTAAAGCTAGTTTTTTAAAAAACATTTATGATGCAGATCCACATGTCAAAAACAAAAAAATTGTGTTGTTTATGGTTTACGCCAATTGGATGATATTTTGGCACTATTTCTGCTTAAAACATAAAGATATCTTCAATTCAGGGCACTATTCATCTTTTGTTATATAAAATGTTACTGAAAAATGAAGTAAACAGACGTATTCGGTTTTTTCCAACATATGTGTCCATATGTCAGAAAATAAGTAACTGGATTTGAAAAAGATTGCATACAGGCATTTAGTTATTTAGAGCTTGGTATGACTACTTTCTCTAATTTTGAAAACTTTTCCAACTTCATATATGAAACGCAAAATTATCTATGAGAAACGAGACACTTGGCAATAACTATCAATTGTTAAATATGCTTTTACATCTTGAGACAGCACATCCCTTAGTTTAAAATTAAAATGCATCCTTATTCTTCCACTCTTTTTTGTGAATGCTGTCAGCGAGATTAAGTGATTCTGCTCGTTAAGAATTCGTATAGGCATCTAATCTGGTTATTGGTAGAATTATATGATTGACATTGGAGGAGAAATTGACTTACTGATCAAACAGGCTTAAAAAGAAAGTCTACGACCTGCAGATTAGTTGTTTGGCTTTTTGTATTTCCATTTTTTCTTTTTCTTTTTATTTTGTTTTTACATATAGACACTTAAAGTTGGAGGGAATATATTTAAGATAAAAAAGATAATTATGGAAGACCTTTATTGAATTATCGAATGGCAAATTACTACTATCAAATATATGTGAAGTAAGCTCCTTAATCTGCACGTCTGACTTATTGTTTCTTTGATTTTTTTTCACAGGATTTTGGAATTAAATACAACATGGAAAATGGTGGACCTGCCCCAGAAGGAATTACTGATAAGATCTTTGAGAATACTAAAACAATTAAGGAGTACTTAATTGCAGAAGGCCTGCCAGAAGTATGACCTGTTCCAGAAGTGTTTTATTTGTTCCTAAGATTGTTATTTTGTTGATCACTAATATTTCTCACTATTAATCAACATTGCAGGTGGACATCAGTACAATAGGTGTGACTAGCTTTGCAGGCCCTGAGGGACAATTTGACGTAGATGTTTTTGATTCAGCGAGCGATTATGTCAAGTTGATGAAGTATGCTATTTTTACATAATTGACAAACAATTTCACTAGCTTGTTGCACAAAAAAATGTGCTTAAAAACGTTCATTGTTAATCAATCAAAATAATGTTGGCCTCAGTTTTGAAAAATTAAACCCCTTCTATTTGTTTGGCAATTGTGTCACTTTTTCTTAATGTTATCTCAACATTAGCCTTCCTGAAAATGACATTTATGAATCATGTCTGCTGTTCTAAACGCTTTATTCTTCTGTTAGTTTTCATATCTCTAAGACCTTTGTTAGTATTATTGATGTTTCAATTCACTTCTTGCACTTTCAACTATGCCCCTGTTTGGTCTCCATTTTTTCAAAAATGCATTTTTCCAAAACTCATTTTCAACCACACATTCTCTATAAACCCAAATTTTTCCTTATTTTTTAACCGCGCATTCTCCAAAAAATCACTATTTCAAAACACATTTACTCCCAATCAATTTAATGGAGCCCAAACAGGGGCTATTTATATAATTGTTTTTTTGATTCAGTTAGAAGTCTAAATTGTTCTGAATCTATAAATTTTGGGAATACATTGCAATGTGCATCTATCTTAACGTTCTCACTAAAGTGTTTGAAGCAGTGAGCTTGCATATTTTCTGACAGTTCGTGTTTTGTTCTCCTCTTTCCTTTCTTGTATGATCTGTAGACCAATTTTCTTTGCTAACATTTTTTCCAATGATCTCTTCTCAGGTCCATTTTTGATTTCCAGTCTATTCAGAACTTGCTTACATCTCCGAAATTCACTTTCTGGTATGTATGCTTGCTTTCATGTCATGTGCATAATAGTTTCTTCTTTCTTGTACTCTCATCAAATAATGATTGATTGCATAAATTCTGTTTTCATATATTAGTTATGATGCACTACATGGAGTTGCTGGGGCATATGCTCAACGTATATTTGTGGAAGAGCTGGGTGCAGATGAAAGCTCTCTTCTTAATTGTGTACCTAAGGTATTTATGTCGTTCTCCAAGAACATGCTTTAAGAAAATTATATTTCAATATATTCTTTTTGATGCACCTTTCCAATGTTTATTTCTCATAACATAACACTGGCAGGAAGACTTTGGTGGAGGGCATCCAGATCCCAATCTGACCTATGCAAAAGAGTTAGTTGCACGTATGGGACTGAGTAAGACAAACTCAGAACAGGAGCCCCCGGAATTTGGTGCTGCTGCTGATGGAGATGCAGACCGCAATATGATCCTTGGGAAAAGGTAACCTCCTCTTATATTAATTTGGTTTTCAATCTACTTTCATCCCTGAATCACCGTTTTTACTTGTATTGTGATGGCAGGTTTTTTGTTACTCCATCTGATTCTGTTGCTATAATTGCTGCAAATGCTGTTCAAGCAATACCTTACTTTTCTGGGGGCCTAAAAGGAGTGGCAAGGTTCTATTCTAGTTTTCTTCATAATCTATGGAGTGTTTGTCTTCTTATTCATGCACGTGTTTCTGTACATGGGCACTGCCTAATTTTTGCATCTTGAAATTTTAGTCAATATTATGGTTGGTCAATTTTTTCTTTTCGATGTGAATTCACCATTTATATTCTTCCTCCTGCAGGAGCATGCCCACTTCAGCTGCTCTTGATGTTGTTGCTCAACACCTGAATTTGAAATTTTTTGAGGTACTAGTACATGAAATTTAGAATTTTTGTCTGCAATTAGTTTTAGAGGCTTAATATTATATCTCTGTTAAGGTGCCCACTGGCTGGAAATTCTTTGGTAACTTGATGGATGCTGGAATGTGTTCAGTCTGTGGTGAAGAAAGTTTTGGAACTGGTAAGATATGCGTGTTCCTCCCTGCAAATGATAAATAAGAATTATTGGCATTTTTACTGCAAGCATTCCATTCAATTTGACGCCTTTTTCAATCATTTCTTGTTCAATGTTAATAGGCTCCGACCACATACGCGAGAAAGATGGAATCTGGGCTGTTTTGGCTTGGCTATCTATTCTGGCCTATAAGAATAAGGATAACCTTGGGGAAGAGAAGCTTGTGACTGTTGAAGACATTGTTCGCCAGCACTGGGCTACTTATGGACGCCACTATTACGCTCGATATGACTATGAAGTACGCATGATATGCGATTTGTCCTACTTAATATTTCTTGTAATAAGAAACGGTGTTACATCTGTGGAACATCATTTTGAGCTCAAACTCTGTTGCTTCTTCAAGAATGTTGATGCAGGTGATGCAAAGGAACTGATGGCACATTTGGTCAAGCTACAATCCTCCCTTGATGAAGTTAACAAGTATGCTTCTCTTTCATGTTCGATAATACTTGATCTAAATATACGAAGTTAAACATACAAGAGCCTATGTCCTGCCATAATTGCCTTAAAATACATTTTATTTTCACGTGAAAAGCATGGTTTGCATGCATGGACGTCTGCAAATTGCATCAGTTTGCATTTGAAGTATGCATATGCAATTATATATATGTAAGAAGTGGACTTGATGCTATAGGATCATCTTCTCTGTTAATGAAATTGTTCTATTCCAATCCCTTCTATTGGTTGCTTAAAAATTAAAAAGCCTGTCAATGTTTAATATTTCCACATTCATGAGTGCTGTGTGCTCTGAATGTTGGTATCCTTTTTGCAGTTTTTTTTTTTACAGCTCCGTTAGACTATTGATGTCACATCATTTGCGTGTTTTCTTTTCATCCTACATGTTACTGCCTAGGGACGGAATAACATTAAAAATTGTATATTCTTTGTTGTTTATATAGGAAAGATGGTTAAATAGCTTTTGCTGGGTATTGTTTGTTGACTAAGCTTTGAGTGTCTGGTGTGGTTTCTTGTAGTGAAATTTATAGTAAATGAACTGTAAGTAAAATTTTAAACAACTGTTGACAAATTTTTAACCATGATCTCGACTTATTAATTCTTATCTGAGGGAGACATTCAATACCTAATTTTCTTCTCCGAGAACATAGACAACATTACCTACACTGAAATTGGTTGAGAGTAGTTATAGGTTGAGCATCTAATAGATCATTCTCCCAAAATCGCACTTCAAAGAAGTAATTTGAGGACAGAAAGATGGAAAGCTGAAGGATGCAGAGAACTATTCAAGTCTCTGTTCATATGGGTATGGTATAATTTCTAATGGAGCTTTTCAATAAGATGAAATGAGGTGTCTCAATTGGTTATCTAAGAGACGTTTTTTACCCACATGACCAATCTCTTTGTAGTTCCTGCAATGTATATTTTGCAGCTGTAGGGTATCTTCTTGTATTGGCACGTGACAATACTCTGGATGTAAGACACGAGAGAATGAAAGAGACAGAGAAGAAAAGACAGGAGGAGAAGAATTGGAGAATTGAGAGAAATGTGGAGGGGAATTTCAATATCATTAAGGGTGTGTTTGAAACCCATTTTTTGAAGATAAAAATTTTTAGAATAGTGATTGATGGAAGAATGTGTGGTGGAAAAGTTATGAAAAGTTTTAGATTTGTGTGTAATATTATTTTATTGAAAGAATGTGTGGTTGAAATGAAGTAGGAGAAAAAAGGGTGCCAAACATGGGCTAAATATATATAAAAACAATGGCCTACATTATTTCAGAACTAGTCCTATTTATACAAAAAATCCAACAGAATTGGAAAGTTGCTAAATAACAAACTAGAAAATTTCCTAAATTGAAACAAATAATTATGGTTGGAAATTAAATCGTAATCTATTTTATATTTTATGCCTAGAGTAAGTGCATATCTTTTACAAGTATTTGATGAAATCTTGGATCATTTCCCCTGGCTAAGAAGACATTGACTCTGTTGAGTTAAAACTACAAACAAAATTACAACAAATTTGGATCAATGCGTTCAAACTCTTGTCGATGACTGTATTGATATGGATTTTTTTGAGTGAATTTTGTTACAATGATATTTAGGTACTCAATTCTGTAAAAAATATTTCTTTTTGCGTAGATTTTACACTCTTTCATTATTACAGAATAATAAAGGGAATACGATCGGATGTATCTAATGTTGTCAATGCTGATGAATTTGAATACAAAGATCCTGTTGATGGTTCCATTTCAAAGCATCAGGGCATCCGGTATCTCTTTGAAGATGGATCCCGATTGGTAAAAATCTTCTTCCCTCTCAGCAATATTTCCATTAAAATTTTGACCGCATCATCTTTATGATGTTTCAAATCTTGCTTGATTTACCACGGTTGAATCCTAACACGATCATGGGATTGCATTAATAGCTGAACTATAAATAATCAAGTAAATAGAGGGTGGTGTGAAAAGAGATTTTCTGGTCTCCTTTTACATTTTTCTTGAGGGAGTTATGTCTCATATCCAATGTTGATAATGCTCCAGGTTTTCCGTCTTTCTGGAACTGGTTCAGAGGGGGCTACCATTCGTCTTTATATTGAGCAATACGAGAAGGATTCGTCCAAGATAGGAAGAGATTTTCAAGAAGCACTTGCTCCTCTGGTAAGACATCACGCATGCAGCTTTATGATTCCTGCTCTCTCTCTCTCTCTCTCTCTCTCTCTCTCTCTCTGTTACAATTGGTTCAATTTGGCTGCAGGTTGAGGTTGCTATTAAGCTATCTAAGATGCAAGAATTCACTGGTCGATCTGCCCCGACTGTCATTACATAGACATGCTACTACTAAATGATACTTGTGTTTGTTACTCAATAAGAAATTAATTCCTATTTCTGATTGTGTGGATACTAGAGAACCTGTACACAACCAGAACTTATAAAGTTTTCTATAAATGATGATGGGGCTCTTGATTGGAATAATGTGGATTTTGATACTCAACTGCCGACGCAGAATTTTGTAAAAGCTGGGCACCAATCATAAGATATTCGTACTTTTTTGTGCACTTCTATTTTGTAATATTTCTTCTTGATGTTTATTTCTGCGGCACTGTTGCTTTTTATCACGTGTCGTTTCATTGGTGCAGATAGGTTTCCGAAAAGTTTATTTAATGAATCATACTAAATGTATAATTTAGTTTGACAATATTTGTTGATTTGGTAACATCACATTCATCCATTTAAAAAATTGTTTTTAAATCAACGGCCCGGATTTTTACAACACCATTTGTCAACCATTATCGTCAAAGGATAATTCTTCTTGTACATCAAGGGGGGTTATAATGGTGTTCATAATTGACACATGGCTCCCCCTATTGGAGGGTGTGCTGGCTAGGGGAGTTGTAATGGTGTCCATAATGGACACGTGGCTCCCCCCTATTGGAGGGTGTGCTCGGCCAGCACACCCTACAATAGGGGGGAGAGGCCTGCACACCCTCCAATAGGGGGGAGTCATGTGTCCATTATGGCTCTCCTGATATACCACTAGCACCACTTATTGTCAAATATGATTGCACAAATAGTATAATTGTTATTTAATTGACCCCAGTGAGTTAAACTAGACATTATAATTCTTGTCGTTTAAGTTTGTTGCATTGTAGGAAACTCAAAATGTCGTGTTTTATCCTCTTGATGTGCAAATGACAATGTTTGGGCATTGCACGTACTACAATAGTCGAGACAAAGGGTTGACCTAATATTGATACTTCCTACTTCCTAGATCCTTAGTTGAAGTTGTGAATGATAGAAACGCATTTTTATCAATGTCATTCTCGAAGGTCAGATTGAAACAAGGGTATTTGCCTTTTTACTTCTCCGAGTGCACGTCTACGAGAAGTTTATAGTTTACAAGTTCGGAAAAATTGAAAATATGTATCGAGTCATGGTGATGTGTCTCTTTCAATCAGCATATTTTGATTACAATATTTTTGTAGAAGCCACAGCATAAATTGTTCGATTCATTTTAAATGAACTTTTTTCTCATGGTCACTTAAAGGGCAAGGAAATTTGGCAGAGATTTGTACCAATTTATTAGTTAGGATAAAAAGTCAAACGTCAAGTATAACTAGTTGAAATAAGAGAAATGTTACACTTACACATTTGGTACACAACCCTCTCACATGTGAGTCACACACATGTGAGATGGTTGTTGTGGGCTTAAAGTGGTTCAAATAACACTCATTGGACTTTGAGTATTTGTGGCCTTTGATTAAATGGATGGTTTGGATCACTGAGATATTTTTCTAAAGCTTGTTGGAGACTCTTCTCATATCCCTATGTTTGACTTTGTTGAGAGATTATTCACGTGGGTTTCCTCACTTTGCAAGTATGAATAGACTTTCTTTCTATTCATTTTGGCAGACTACTTTTCTCTTTCTTTTTGCACTTTCTGGCTCGTTTTTCTTTCCTTTGTTGAAGCTGGCTGCTTCATCTCCTCCCCTTGGTATTAACTGTGTATTGAGCCTATTATTGCGAGATTCCGGAGTAAGTATCAGGCGTGAAATATAGCTGGGTTGTGTTGGTTTGTCGTGAGGCTTAGGTCAGTTATTAGGGCTTGATTCTTGGCTGATTTGGGAGAGCCTATTATTGCGAGATTTAGGAGTGACTCTCAGGCGTGAAATATAGCTGGGTTGTGTTGGTTTCGCGTGAGGCTTAGGTCAGTTATTAGGGCTTAATTTTGGCTGATTTGGGAGATCAATTGATCGATGACCTTTGCCAATTGATGAGGGGTTCTGAACCGGGTTCTTTTGCTCTCTAAGGACGACGATTTGCATAGCATGGGGGCTGTTCCTGAGTCTAGAAATCCCTACAATTCTCGGCCAGTGAAGACAAGGAAGTTGCGTTCGGTTCTGATGGTTTTTTAGCTTTTACATTAATTGATGTTTTCTGTCATTCATGGTTTCTATGGTTTCTGTTAAGCATCATATATATGTGTGTGT
>CAIGRQ010052903.1:0-13977 GCA_903798375.1 Fraxinus sp. D2006-0159
ATTCCAATAATAAAATTAACCCCAAGAAAATGATTTATTCCAATTGAGTCCATGTTTGACCTCGACTTTGACAATTCCACCTTTGACTTTGATTAATAAAAATGAGTTGTAACATTATTAGTGTCTGCTACAGCACCTAGTGTTGGTGTTAGAGGTCAGTTCTTATGATAGGGCTCTTGAGCGGTTGGGACCACCTATTGGTGAGCTCACTATTACTCAGAGTAGGTTACATACTATACCTCTACTTAGAGTAGGTTCCACCATCTTCTCGGGACCTTCTTCCATCTTTTTCGACCTTTGTTCTTCCATCTACTTCCTCCGGTCCTATTGACTCTTCTGTTGCCATTATAGGTCAGTTATCCCTAATTATCAAGCAGCAGGTTCGTATGATGGTCGACAATACATCATTTTGATCGACTTAAAGTGGATGTTACATCACTTCAGTTAGTTGTATAGTGGATACGATAGCACTTAGAGTAGGGATCTAACTTAGAAAAGGCCAATGATAGTGATCAGGTTGCTGCTTACCCCTTTGTTATTCATTGCAAAAATGGGGAAGTAGTTAGTATTTATTTTGATTAGTAGTATTTATTTGGCTAGCAAAATATTGATATTATGTTTTGATATTGATATGATGTTTTCATGTTGCTAGCTTGGTATATGTTAAAGTATATTGATATAATATTTTGATGGATTCTATCTCAATTGATGTATGTTAGTTTTTATCAATTTTCACGTAATTTTACACTTGGTATTGTTTGAGTTGATGAGTTTCAAGAAATAGGCATGACAAAGTAATTGAGACTCAATTTTTGTTTTGACTCTTCAGGTTTATAGGTATGAAGTTGTGTTGATTGATTAATTATGAAATAAATGATTTTGGTACGGAATGTCAAAAGGGGAGTTTGTTAGGTCTAAAGTGTCTTGGCAAAGTTCCATTTCCAAAAGTCATTTTATCAAGTTGTATTTAGAGTTAAGTTGTTAGGTGTTGGGAATGTCTTTGGATAGAATCAAACACAACTTAAGAAGATTAAGTCAAGGCAAAAAAATGCTTGAAGTTTGCCATTAAGTCGGTTGAGCGGTTTTAGCTGGACCTGACCACCCATTGTTGCCTAGGAGATGCTCGAGCGGTCGTGTCATTCGGGATTTTCAGCCTTTTCACGATGTCAAATGACCCATAACTCTCTAATACTATATATATCAAACTAAATTTTGTCTCTGTAGTGTGTTGAGCCATTATTCATCCAAGAGAACATATTGTCGAAGATCGAATACTCCATCCATAATTCTTTTACCTCAACAACAAGATCAAAACATCAAAAATCCGAAAGGTCAAAAACTCCAATAAACCTCTACCAAATAGCCTTCAGAGTTTTGAAGATTGAGTAAGGTGATCGGAGTTTTTGTTCATGAAGAACGAGTTCGTTCTTAGTGATCCATAAGGAGAAAAGAAGTTTAAAGGTTCTGTAGCTGGTACTGGAGCGCATAATCGAGAAGTTCTTTGGTGATTACAAGTTAGGTGGTAGAGTCATCTAAGGTTTGGTTATTTCTGAACCAATTCTATAAGTTAAATCTTTTCAATTGAATTATTTCTCTTGAAGAGTTCTTTAAAGGTTTTTCGTTCGTTACCAAATCTTGGTGTTGATTACTTTTCTGCTTTGTTATGTATGCTTGATAGATTGCTAGGGTTTAAACCAATTTCATTTTATCTAGTTACCAACAATTTGTGAAAGTCCATATTGCTTGTTAATTTCTAATTCTGCTTATTAAGCATATTCACCCCTTCTAAGTGTTAGTTGAGTTAAACCTCGTCTATTACGAGTGGTATCAGAGATTTTAAGTTCGAATCTTGGGGGATATGATAGAAAGTCGTGAGGGGATAAGAGAGCATATGCCCACCCAAAGCGGACAATACCTAGATAGTTATAGAAACATATGCCTAATGAGAGATTTAAGTTGAATTCTGATATCAATTGAACAAGTTGTCTAATTTATACCAGGATTCAACTTAAGTTTTTTATTAGGTAGAGATCTTGGGTTTAAATTCTAAGGGACGCGATAGAAATCCATGAAGGGATAAGAAGGTAGAAACTCTCCCAAAGCGAACAGTATACATGATATAACGAATTGGGCATATGGCTCGGGTCGTTACACTATTGCCCACCTTCTCCACAATCGAAGAAGATCACATGCGTCTAACGATTTGTTCAAGTATGCATGAGCCTTACACGTGGACATGATTGGAGTCAAGATCTGTTGGTCGCACTGTCTAACCGAAAATCAAGGTCAATAGATTGACACCATATGCGGAAAACCATACTTCAACCACGAGCAAACCCCTTGAGAAAAGCTTACTGGAAAATATATCAACTTTCCCTTGAAAAAAGTTTCGTTCTTGAAGAAAGACCAAGTGAGTGTTTTGAAGATAAAGTTCTAAGTGTTCTTCATTTTCGACCTTTCGATTCCAGAAAGTTCATAAAAGGCAAAGTGTTTTGAGTTTTTCCTTGAAGAAATAACAAACTTTGGAGAAAAATATCTCAAGAAAGTCCCCTTCGAAGAAAATAGGTATCTTACCAACATGATTGCTAGTGAAGGAAACTTAAGTCCACTAAGAGTTGTAAGGGAGATCTCTAAAGAAGAGAAGTGGTATTTTGATTTCCCACAAGTGTAAGACATCGCGAACAAGTAAATAAAATGATGAATAAAATATTGTTCCCATGAGGACTATATACTTAATCTAGTGTCAATCAATTGAAACTCTTATCAAATAACCAAGTGTGTTTGAATGATTTATAATAATTAACTAATTAAAGTAATTATTCTAGTGAGCAAATTATGAAACTTTTGAAAATTTAGATTTGATGGTTACTCATAAGTATATTTTATAGATTCATTTGATCCTATAAATATAGATATTTAGGAGTTCTTTTGATTAATTATGGTCTAATTTATTAGATATTTCATTTGTTAGGTAAAATTCGATGATTAGAAGTGAAATGGAAGAAACAAGCAAAAATGATTGAAAAATGTGAAATCTAAAGTTCAGGGACCAAATTACAATATCCAGCATAACTAGAAGTCAATTTAATGCAATTTGAAGTTAAAAAGAAGCAAAATTTGATCAAAATATTTCTACAAATCAATTTTCAATCGTATAAGTTATGTTCTAGATTTTTATCCAGAGATTGAGACCAATTCTTGACATAATAAACATTAGAATTGGAACAATTCTATTTCTACAATATTTGTAGCCCTTTAAATTACTTTTCAAAGCACTTTTAATTGCCTCAATCGAATATTGGAAGAGAATGATATGATAAAAATACTGACAATTACGCATAGACACAATCATGTGCAACATGAAGGCGACTTCCTTGATTTGATTACAATTCTTTTGGAACCCAATTTGAACGTGAATCTTGACCTAATTTCACCCTTTATATACACAAAACATGGGCAGCCATTGAAGACAACTCCCATACTACAAAATCTATCAATTAACATCATCAAAAGATAGACCAATTCATGACACTTTTCAGAAAATCAAGAAGCAATTACAAGAATTCAATTAATTGACAATCAAATTTTGGTTACTGTGCAACAAAGGGAAGGCACAACTAGAATTCATCAAGAATTCATTGAAGAGATTCAAGATTCCAAAATTCATCCCCTTCATTATCTTCAATTAATCAAAACTCGTGTGATGTTTTACCAATTAATTAGATTTCTTACAATTTTGTAATGCTAGGCTAAGGGTTCAATTATTAAGACATGGATGAACCCTTGATATAAAGTTAAATATAAATTCGATAATTTGACGTCCAATGTATATTTATTCTTGGATTATTGTTATAGGATTTAATGCTTTTCAATTACTTGATCAATAATTGGATTGATATGTGAATGTTATTGATTCTCGAGAGAGACAATATGATATATAACACATTATAACAATCATTGTAAAGTCCAATAAAGAGTAGAGATACCGGTATTCTTTGCATGATTCTCATAGATGTTCTAGATAGGGATAGTAAAAAAAATCCGATACCCGCGGGATTCTGCCTCGAACGGGATGAGTATTACCCACTTAATCCGGTATTCGGGTTGAGGACGGGAAGGGTAAAGTCATCCCGGGACGGGTACCCCACCCAGGCCCGTTTAAATTTTCTTTACTTTTTTTAGAACTCAATACTTTAAAATGGAAAATCTCTCAAAAAGTCATTGGTTCTAATAAAAAATGGCAACTAAAATTATCTTTAAAAAAAATGATAAATAGTATAGGCATTAGTTTACCAAATATATTTGAATAATTTAACTTTTAAAATAAATAAGAAATTAAAAAATATATTATTGTCTCACTTTAATAAATGGGGGCAATAAAGTGAATTATCAAAATCCTTTTTTTAAAAAAACTAGGTAGTAAACGGGGTAAGGGCCCCCGCTCCCCACCTCGACTTAAACAGTTAACGGGGCGGGGGATGGGGGAGGTTGCCCCAACCCCGACATACCCCATTGCCATCCGTAGTTTTAGCATTATGTTCGCATCTTTATAGAGATATAGGAAGGTTACATGAGAAGATAGATTTAATTGATATCGAGAGATACTTTTAATTTAACTTAAGAACATTGATTGACAAGAATTGGCACATATTGTCTTGTTATTGAATTGTATTGAAAATGATTAATAATGGGGATTCAATGTCTTATCAACCTTCTCATCTAAAATTTCAAAAGGTTCATAATTTGATCACTAGAATTGTTAGTTTAATTGATTAATTAGTATAAATCAATGTCCTAAAAAGTGTAAAGTGTAGCTAAGCGTGGAGGCGAAGTTTCAAGTTTTGCGATCTTAAGTGAGCATAGGCGTAACAAAGTGTTTTCCTAATTTTAAAATTATTTTAAATTTCTAACCATTTTAAAAATTATTTAATAATTAAAATAATACATATCAAATATCTAAAATTATAAAATACTATATTTATTTAATAGTTTATACAATTAGTCAATTGTACAATTTTCAAGTTTTCAAAATACAAAAACTAAACTATTTTTTATAGTTTCAATTTTCAACTAAACAAGTCATACTAAATATATTTATAAGAACATCATAAACGTTTTCGAAGTTTTCAACAAATTAATGAGTAATTACATAATGTAAATAACATCGTAGGTAAATCTTATTTAATTATTTATCGAATAACGTCATTTTGAACTTTTGTATTAATAAAATCTTTTGAAAACTTGAAATTAAAGTCAAATAACATGTTTTTTTAAAATGAAAAATAAAATTAATAAAGTAAGGTCAAATAAAAGACTTTCAGAAAAATAATTAAGCGTGTTTAGGGAAGATGAAAGAGATGATTGAAAAAATTTAGCCATTTAGGAATTGTTACAAAAAAGGGCATAGGCATGAAGCAAGGTGTTTTGCCCAAGCTTCAAGCATAAGCAGAGCCTATGCTAGCTTTTTAGAATGCTAGTATAAATCATTCAAACAACTTTAGCTATTCGATTATAATTACGATTGATTTACCTCGATTAATTACATAGTTCTTGTATGAACAATACTCACTTTATTACTTGTTCATGATACCGTACATTTACGGAAAATCAACCGATCAAGTATTTGATGCCATTGTCGTGAACTATTGTATTTAATCAGATTCAGTTATAACTTTAATTTGAATTTTTATTGCTTTCTTAGTTTTTAAATTTATATTAGAAAAAATACAGTATTTTCTCCATTTTTTTGAGGATCTTGTATGCAAAGTTCCAGATACAATGATCTTGCTCCATTTGATTCGAAACGAATATTAAGATTGAGAAGGAAAGAACATATAATAGCACACCAAAAATAACAAGCAGAATCAACGGTAGAAAATATACAAAATCAAATGAGCACCGAATTGAATGTAAATGTAGAACATCCTGTTGTATCCAAGGGTAATGAGAATGAGAGAGTAGTGGGGAAATACATGGTTCCACAGTGGTAGAAGGTAGATCTAGCATAGCTTATCCAGCATTTGGGCAAGCTAATTTTCACTTGAGGACGGATGTAATAAACATGTTTCAGAATGCATTACAATTATTTGGGAGACTAACAGACTATCCAAATGCTCATATATCGAGGTTTTTGGACATGCGTGTAGCAATTGAATATCCGGGGTTTCTAGTGATGCAATTCGATTGATTCTTTCCATACACTTTGAAAGATTTAGCTAGGGAATGGTTGGACGCTTTCCCACCTCACAACATCACTACTTAGGACCGTCTGAGCTAGAAGTTTTTAAATAAATACTTTCTAACAAAAGTAGTGCCAAGTTGAGCTATAAAATTAGTATATTCTCTGAGCTTGATCCAAAGTGCTATTATGAGGCATGAGATAGATACAAAGGTCCACTTCGACAATGTCCACAATATGGGTTACAGAGGTTGCTACAACTTTAGTACTTCTAAATTGAGTTGAATACAACTAGGGCTAACATTGACTCTGCCTGTTATAGGTCAATTAGGAAAAGGACAACAAATCAAGTCTATCAAACCATGAAAGTGTTCTACTCTGTTGTGATTGAGGCCACTTTCAAAGCCCCCATCTAGTGTTATATTCTATTAGGCCCTCCTACATCACTCACATACTCATACACTATTACCTCCTCTCATCGCCTCGTCACCACTTCGACAATCAAAATAGAATTTAGGATTGGCAGCCTCACTTTTAAAGGCTAGGGTCCCAAAATAATGAAATTACCCTTTATTTTACAACTTTAACTTGGGGTAAATTCTAGGGGTAAATTCTACCGGTATTGGGGGACTCCAATCTTTTGTGAGTCATCGTTCATGTTCCAAACCTACCATTTGTTGTAAACTTATATTCATGTCCCTAATTTTAAAAAATTGTGGCACTCATTTTCCAACAAATAGAAAATGTTTATCTAAACATTAAGTCTATGTTTGAGTCCCATTATCTAAAAACTCATTTTTTTTTTTCAAAAATATTTTACACGTAAATCCAAAATTTTTCGTTTTCTTTTACCGCTCATTCTCTAAAAATTTGCTATTACAAAATTCATTTTTAACAAAAAAAAAATAAATAAATAAAGGAACTCAACGAGTCAACGTAGGCTAAATAAGTTACTATGATGTCAGTATGGGCTTCAGCAAGGAGATTTATTGCATAAATACCAAGGGAAAGTTTGGGGGAAAAAAAATTTCGTTTATGAAAGAGTGGAAAATCGATGATTTTTTTTATTTTTTATTTTTAACGCTGATTTTGGGAGGCTCTATATCTACCCAAATTGGTGTAGTGTAATTTTGGTTGTCTTTCTTAACCCACCAAATCGGTTGGTTTTTGTCATTTCTCAAATTTTCTTTTAATTTTAACCCCTATAAAATAATTATTATTAACCCATGTATTTTGTTCAAAATTAACTTGTAAATCATTATCTAAAATTTTATTCGTAAAAAATTACTTACAAAATTATATACACTTTCGTGTAACCAATTGTTTATATAAAAATACTACTAGTAAAACAAAATCCACTTAATAAATATAAAAGTTACCTTAAGTAAGAAATTCACTTATATATAAAAATTATTTAACGGTACAAAATTAACTCATAGTTATAAAATTTACTTATATGCAAAAAATAACTTACAACATAAAATTTTATTTATAAGTAAATATTTCACTTTTTAAATTAAAAATTTACATATATATAAAAAAATATATATAAGTAAAATATCACTTCTATGTATAAAAATTTTTCTTATAAGAATATAAATTGAAAATTTCACTATGGGATATATATATATATATATATATATATATATATATATATNCAAAAAATAACTTACAACATAAAATTTTATTTATAAGTAAATATTTCACTTTTTAAATTAAAAATTTACATATATATAAAAAAATATATATAAGTAAAATATCACTTCTATGTATAAAAATTTTTCTTATAAGAATATAAATTGAAAATTTCACTATGGGATATATATATATATATATATATATATATATATATATATATATATAATTTTATTCTTTTAATATACATTTGAAGTATGAGTTGAAATATTTTTAAATTCATTACTAAAAATCACTCAAAATCAAATTACGCTTTAAAAGGTTGGGACATTTTATCAATGGTAGGAGTAGACAAGAGTGCCAAACTAACTAAGGTTAATGACCGTAGTTAAATTAACCCTTTACTTGTACGTAATTTTCTTTTTTCTTTTTATTTTAAATTAGGGTGATTGTAGTATTACTATAATTTTTATTTGATACACCAGATTTTAATTGCAATTAAACTTTTCAATCTTTACTTATTGCAGCAATTATTTCCGTCGAATTCTTACGTTCAACCTTCCATTAATTTAGTATGTCTTGTCCTTGTGATGATTTATCAAAATATTTTATTTTCATATTTTAAAATAAGTTAAAAATGCTTTTTACAATTTTAATTAGTTTATTTTTTTTAAATACATGATAAGAAAATAAGTTGTTACACTATTTTAACGAATTTTTGGATATAAAACTGTTATCAAATACAAAATATATTAACTAATGAAAATTTTGAAAATAAGAATAACATAAATCTTTTTAGGGATATAGTTGCTATGATGAACAAAGATTAAGAATCTTGAATTCAATTAAAGGGCATGTTTGATGCTTTTACATTTTTGTGTTTTCAATTTTTTGTAGACGCAAAGTCATTACTCGATTTATACTGTCAAATATACCTCCATGAATATTTTACATTTATTTTGTTTATTTGTGTTCCACAAAAGTACCCCCAAAAGCATTTTTTATTGTCAAATAATTACAATTATTGTTTGGTAAATTGAGAGTGTTTGATTAATGACAGAACTGAAAATTTCAATTTCAGCAGTTGGTTCTAAATTAGGAGAATTGATTGTTTTTTCAAAAGTCTATGCAATTTTAAATTAATATATTACTATTCGTGAGATTTCGCAAGTGTACGGATCGTGACAAGTAATAAAATGAATTTATCAAGTCCGAATATCGTTTCACAGAGACTATTATTTGCTATAAAGTTTTAAACTAACCTAATTTCAATTAAAATTAAAATAGTAATTAATAATCAAATCAAATTTTATTTTCTTAAGCGAAATTCTAATAAATAAAGTAACGACCTATTTACTAAAATAACGAAATTCAAACTAAAGTTGCAAACAAAATTATGTGATGAGGTAGTTAGGATTTTCAAATTCACTTAGGTTATTTATCATACATTTAATTCTAATTTATTCAACCACTTTTCATACGTGCCAACGATCGAATTAACCTGATGTAGTTAATGATATTTGTCAAGCAACACTAATCATATTCATATGTCCGAACTTACTATATCTCTATGTAAATCCACACGCATATGAGCGCATTAATCTATAGAAATTCGACAAAGATCGTATAGTTTATAATTATCTANTTCAACCATTTTTCATACATGTCAATGATCGAATTAACCTAACGTAATTAGTGATCTCTCTCGAGCAACATTAATCTTATTCATATGCCCGAACTTATTATATCTATATAAATTCACACACATATGAACGCATTTTTCTATAGGAATTCAACATGATTGCATAGATTATAATTATCTCTCGATTTCTTATAATGTCTATGTCAATTATTGCACGAGCTAGATTTATACATCACCTCTCGATCTCAGTATTATCCCAAAATCAATTCATTGTTGTACAGACAATTAAAGCATTAAATACACAATAATTAATTAATAAGTATTAAAAGATGCATGAAAATCTTGAAATTAAACATATAATAAAAACTTAAGTTCCATCATAAGTCCTAACATAAAAATATTCAGCCACTCATAATGTTGAATTTAAATATGAAAAAGTGGAAAAAAATCACTAAGAAATGACAAAACGTGATTAATTTCAGTTGAAACTTAAAGTTGTCTCCTTTTTCCTTTCGAGCTGCTGCCCAAATTNAAAAATATTCAGCCACTCATAATGTTGAATTTAAATATGAAAAAGTGGAAAAAAATCACTAAGAAATGACAAAACGTGATTAATTTCAGTTGAAACTTAAAGTTGTCTCCTTTTTCCTTTCGAGCTGCTGCCCAAATTTTCATCCCAGAATTCAACTTCAAATTCTTCCAAAAGTCAGCCATAATGTTGGACTTTTCTTCTCCTCAATTTTTTTTCTTTTTTTTTTTTCCAATTGGCTCTGTGTGTGTATATAATTCCCAAAATCTACTTTCTCTTTGCCGGATTCTCTGTACGTGTATCACCTCAATTTTTCAGCCTCTATTTGCGTCTTTGTGTGTAATAATAACAGTCAAATTGTGTTATGAAGTAATTGGCCGATGAAGAAGAAACGACAAGAAGTGTAGCTGATTGAAGTGGAATTATGTTATTAACAGTTATTAACATGTGTAGTGTGTAGTTGTTATTCGGTTAATTCTGTTGTAGCCGTTAGGATATGATTGTTGGCGCCAAGTAGAGAATTAGTTGGAGAATTGCAAATAAAGGCTGTTTTGTAACATGAGGAAAGGGGTCGTGAAATTGAATACAATTGCTTAGTTCTTCTTCTATCTATGAATTTCTCTCTCTGTATCTCTTCCTCTTATTCTCTCTTTCTTCTGAAATTCTATCTTTTGTACAACTTCATAACATTGGTATCAGAGCTTTCGATCCTCGGAGATGGCGGATGGTACACGAGATCACAAAAGGCTGGAAGCACTGGTTAAAGAAAATGATCAGAAAATCTCAAGATTGGAATCTGCGATGTCAAAAATTAAAAGCATGATCAATGGTCTTACGTTGCAACAAAATGAGTTGAGAACTCAAAATCATGTTCCAGAGGTGATAATCCAATTGGATAACCCTGGGGTTCTGGGCAATTACTCGACAAAGCTTGATTTTCCAAAGTTTAATGGTGATGATGTGGATGAATGGTTGTATAATGTGGATCAATTTTTTTACTGGATCGCACTCCTGAAATCTCTAAAATGCAGATGGCTTCGATGCACTTTTGTGGTGCTGCAATGCATTGGCACAAGTCATGTAAAAACCAAAAGAAGAACACCTACGTGGGAAGAATATTTGACTGCTTTGCGAAGTAGATTCGAGGAGAAAACTTATCAAGATCCTATGACAGAGTTGAAGAAACTCAAGCAAGTTGGTACTCTTCAAGATTATCTTAAAGAATTTGATTTGTTGCTGGATAAAGCCCAACTTAATGAGGAAAAAGCTGTAAGTTGCTTTCTTGCTGGCCTTAAGTATGAAGTGGAAATGTCTATGAGAATGTTTAATCCAAAGACTTTCCAAAATGCTTATGCACTTGCTAGGATTCAGGAAGCTTTTTATAAAGATCCTTCGTACCAAAACAAAAACCAATTCCGAAATTCCCATAACCACAACACTTATAGAAACTACAATTCCCCATCCATAATCAGAACATCCCAAAATGCCACAATACCTTCTACTGTAACCTTCCTGAACAGAAACCCAAATAACCATATCCTTCCACTGCCCAATAAACTTCACTTTAAACCAAAACCTTATGACATGTCTAAGAAACAAATGGAGGAAAGGAGATTAAAGGGCCAATGTTTTTGGTACGATGAGAAGTTTGTGCCTGGTCATAGTTGCAAAAATAAACAAATCAGTATGATCACATTTTATGATGATGAAGTAGAAGATTATGAAAATGAATAGTATACTGCAACAGAATCTGAAAAAAGAAGACATATTACAACTGGTAGTCACTCCCCAACTTTCTTTGCATATCTTGCAAGGAACTTATCACTACAAAACCATGAGGCTTAGAGGTGCGGTGGGAAAGAAGACCTTATATGTATTGATAGACTTTGGGAGTACCCATAATTTCATTGATGTGAGAATTGCTAAGAAGCTTGGTTGTGTGTTGGAATCAGTAGCTGAACTAGGGTTTCTGCAGCTAATGGTCATGAATTAGTTTGCAATGAAGTGTGTAAAAACTTTGAATGGTCGATACTGGGACAGAAATTCAAAGGAAATGTTTTAGTATTGCCTCTTGATAATTACGATTTAGTAATTGGCATTCAATGGTTGGCAGAATTGGGAGATATAATGTGGAATTTTAAAAAATTGTTGATGAGATTTTGTATTGATGACCAGGAGTATGTGATGCAAGGTGATAAAGTTGGTGGATACAATCTTACAACTGTTTCAAATGAAAAAAAATGGATAAACTACTTTCTAAATCTACTCAGTTGGCAATGGTAAAATTCTGTAGTTTAATAGTCAATAAATTGGATGTTGTTAAAGATTCTGGAACCAAAGAAAAAGAAGCAGAATGAGGAGCACCTATTCTTATTCAGAAGGTGTTGGCAGAACCTAAAGCACTTCTTCCACACCGAGGACATGACCACAGAATTCCATTGAAAGAGACCATATCGATATGGTGCTTTGCAGAAGGATGTCATAGAAGAAATGACCCAGGAAATGCTGGATTCAGGAGTGATTCAACATAGTTCCAGCCCATTTACTCTCCAGTTGTGTTGGTCAAGAAGAAGGACAACTCATGGAGAATGGGCATTAATTACAGGAGCCTTAACAATTATACCATTAAAGATAAGTTCCATATTCCACTTATTGAAGAACTATTAGATGAATTGAAGGGAGCAGTCATTTTTTCGAAAATAGACCTGAGATCTGGTTATCATCAGATAAGAAAGTCTCCTGATGATGTGTATAAGATAGCATTCAAGACACACGAAGGCCATTATGAGTTTTTAATAATGCCGTTTGGGCTTAGTAATGCTCATTCCACCTTTCAAAGCTTGATGAATCAGATTTTTAATCCTCATCTAAGGAAGTTTGTTTTGGTTTTTTTTTTATGACATTTTGATCTACAATAAGTCTATGCAGGATCATGTATGCCACTTACGAATTTTGTTACAGTTGTTGAGGCATAACACACTGTTTGCTAAACTAAGCAAATGCAGTTTTGGAGCTAGTCAGGTGGAGTACTTAGGCCATATAATTTCTGCAAAAGGTGTGGCCACTGTTTCAAAGAAGGTGGAGGCTGTTGTTAATTGGCCAATACCACAAACCTTAAAGCAACTACGTGGTTTTTTGGGCTTAATAGGCTACTATAGGAGATTCGTAAAGGGTTATGGTAAAATAGCACAACCTCTGACTACTTTGTTGAAGGATGGAGATACAATTCAATGGAATTCTTCAGCAGACAAAGCTTTCAATAACCTGAAGCAAGCTTTGGTTTCGGCACCAACACTAGCGTTGCCTGATTTTTCAAAAGTCTTTATTATGGAAACAAATGCATCAGGAGAAGGAATTGGTGTAGTACTAATGCAAAAAGGCCATCCACTAGCTTTCATTAGTAAAGCTCTCTCTTCAAACACTACACCAGAAAAATCATATGGCAACGCGCGAAAAACGTTGCCATAGACCTTTTACAGCGTTCGGGTGCACGTTGTGGGCTTTGATGTCGCCGTAGAGTTCTAACTTTTTGTAACGTGCATTGAACGTTACTGTAGACCCTACGGTAACATTCGCGGAACGTTACGAAAAGTGTCTATGACAACGTTCCGCGAACGTTGTTGTAGACACTTTTTGCAACGTGCATTGAACGTTGCCGTAGAACGTTGCCGTAGACCCTACGGTAACGTTCAATGCACGTTGCAAAAAGTATCTTTTGCAATGCGTAATGCACGTTGTAAAGATTCGACGCCTATATGGCAACATCAAACATCGCGACCCTACGGTAACGTTCAATGCACGTTGCAAAAAGTATCTTTTGCAACCCGTAATGCACGTTGTAAAGATACGACGCCTCTATGGCAACATCGAACATCGTAACGTACGCATGAACGTTGCGAAAGGGTTTTTGCACCGTTTTTTGATCGTTGCGATAGGTCATTTTACATTTTTTAAAATTTTTAATTCTTTTATTTATACAATGATTTACATAAA